>JAMPIV010006337.1:0-128472 GCA_024509875.1 Oreohelix idahoensis
GTCTTCATGAATGCTAATTAGAAGAGTGTCTTCAAATATTTTTTATTCTGTTATTTGTCTTTAGTAGGGGGTTGTCTTTTCTTTAATATGAGTAGATTTAGTAGTGGACATTATAAGAATGAGGCAGTTTATGAGTTTATTTCTATTGTTTTGCTCTCATATAACCACAATAATTTCATTCATAAAGTTGGCAATGAGTCTCTGGCTTTTCTCATAGTCAAACAGTTTCTCCTTCAGAGGGGTGGGTGTCAGTTTTTTTCCTCTTGTGGAGCTGACATTCTTGGAACATTGTTTTACTGTTTGCTTGTCTTCCCCACATGGGCACTCGTCTGCTTGTCAGATTTTACATTTGTTAAGCAGATGGTATTTGAGTCTGCAGTTGTTGATTCTTAGTTTTTGATGTCCCAAAACCAGAGTGTTGTTGCTAGATGAAGCTTGAAAGCCTGGGGTGTCATCTCATCTAGGAGAAGTAAAAACTTTGATTTCAAACTATCTGCTGCCCTGTAGGTAGGCTGGAGACAGTCAAAGGCTTAGGAAAGAAAACTCAAATAAAAATGATTGCAGAAATTAGATGTGCTAGGCCACAAGCACAAATATTTTGTATCCTGCTTTAAACTGCAGCATTGCATATTCATTATGCTGAACAAAAATACAGGGCAGTGATTAAAGTCAGAAAAGTTATTGGGCCATAAACATGGAGCTGATGGGGTGAGTAAAATGAAGGAATGGAGGATAAACAAATCAATAAGAAAATTGAATTAAGCTGTGGTTTAGTGAGTCCTACATACCAGTAGGTGGAGAAAAGAAATATAGTGAACAGCAAAATAAGAAGACCAACTGGAGTTATGTTTTTGTCTACAGATTTCCATCATCTGTTCAGCTGACACTATCCAGTTTTAAAAATTCTTCTTCCTCTTCCTCGTTCGTCCTGAAAAGGACGTTGGTTGCGTTGTGTCTGTTTACGCCGGAGCTGTGATATCTGCACCTTTCAGTCAACACATCCGACTTTAGCACGACATTTTTTGGGATCGGGTTTGCCTTCCCTCTGCGATCCCTACTCTCTCAGCCAGACTGCAGTGATGCAGCCTGTTTCCAGGACCACCACGTGGAGGTGGAGTAGGGTCTTGGTCAACTCTGGTTTGCTGACCCTGATGCAAGCAGTCAAGATATGGGTCGCTGACTGCATTCTCTATTTCTGCATCTTTGGGTCCCAAAATTCTCTTCAACTTAGGATAGTTAATATTTATTTCTTATTGGGTGGTGGTGTATTTAAAAGATTTAAGTACAAGATCTTTTTTTTTTTTTGTGTTTTATTTTTAAAGCTGAAAATAGAATGCATTTGAAAGATTTAAGCACGAGATCATGTCTTTGTGTAATGTTGACAGTTGATAATATCATGCATTTGAAAGATTTAAGCTTACATGGCAACAACCCCCAGCATGAGAATGGAGATAGAGGCACTACTGCATCCCTATGGTGGTTGTCTGAAACTCCATTAACCAGGGCTATTATGGTTTCAGTTCATGCTTTGGTAGGTCAAAATGGACGACTTTGTCATGAATAGAAAACATCCATAGACGCCTCAAATCTTCAGGAAATGGTGTGGATTTACTGTCCTGGTCATGCTGGGGATGCAACAATGAGAGAACTGACAGACTAGCTTTGAGAGCACCTATAGCTTCAAGAGCACCCATATAAGGTGCATTGGCCATGGATAAGGAAGAAATGCTGAGGGCGATTCATGTTCATCTATTAGAAAATGACACTGTAATCGATGAATCATCAAGGCTAAGATTGCTGGAATTCGACATCAGACGTAAGACCAGCATGGATGGACGTATGAGAGGACGCATCCGCAGTGTATACAACCAGTGCGCAACAGGAACAATTAGCATTCATACCCTTCGACATTTGCTGCGGGAGACTGAGCACCTATGGGTTTGCCCGGAGTGCAGTGGCGTCGATTCTGATTAACAATATAGTGGGATAGGTTTTCTTTGCCATTGTTTCCCATCACACCTATTGGCGTCTTTAGGGCAACGGCAAATCAATCCATTTGCTGTTGTTTCCGTAATCGAAGTGACTGGCAAACGGGTGATCAGCCCGTTGGTAAGGTGTATAAATACGACCACAAACACCACTATACAGACAACATAGAGTAAGTATAGTAAAGAATAGAAGCTGATCCAGTAAATAATATATGTATATATTTATTTACATACAAGGAAAACATAAAATGGCATATTACGTCATCAAGTCAGTCGATAGCGTGCACTGTTGCACGGCCTGGAAAACAAGTAACAATTAAATTGAGAGACACGAGAGACAAAAAAAAACAAACCCCAAATCACATTCACTCTTTCTGTCACCCTGCTGAGGAACAATAAAAATGGTTAGTGATTTAAACCAAATCTAATTTGGTGGGGCTGTCAACTTTTAGCCTCCACTCTCTAACACTAATAAATTTCTACTGTCTTAGTCCTGGTGACTCTTCCTCAACGAACGGCTACACAGCTTTTTACTAGTTAGGCGATAGGCGCCGATAACTACACCACAAGAAATGCTAAAAATAATAGACTTGGTTTTTCGAACGCAGACTCAGTGTCTATCCGTCCAATGGATACTGAACAGACCCTACTGGTCCTGTCTATTTTCTCCCTCCTTCTCTATCTTTCTCTCTTGATCTCAGTGTCTCTCTAACACTCGAGGGCTGATGATGCGGCGTCTCCGTTACTCTCTTCTCGATTTCTATCAGGACCTAGGTATGGTAACCCTGTCACCTGTTCCTGATTTTGGTGATGACGATGTTCGTATATCCAGCATGAGGGACTCGATTAACTGTAGACAAAACTTCTCTGCTGCTGAATAGCTTCCCTCTTTTAACCCGCTCCGGAGTTAGAGGAAAAAAACACAGCCTTGATTTCAGGCTGTACAAAATGAAACTAGTCTCCCGGCCACCTGCCGTTGCTAGAGACTATAATAGCGATGCTCTCGGCTGTATGATAAATAAACCTCGGTCCAGCTGAAGCATAGGGACTTCACTGCCAGAGACCATAGGGTAATTTTCTTTTGCTCCTGACGATACTCGAGTACACTGACCCTGAGATATGTCTTTTGCCGTGGATAATTTTATTTGACAAAATTATGCTCCCCACTGTTTCGCCGAGACTCGCTGAAATTAAAAGAAACAGCGTCTAATGTACACCCACTCTAAAATCGCTTATCTCTAACATATACGATACATAAAATAATTCTATACACGTGTCTCTTCATTCTCACTTCTTCACACAATACATAAAATACCACTATCCCACGTGGCCTCTTCATCCCCCCCCTCCTTCTACTAAAATCTGCCAGGAAAAATAAACAATAGCCCAGACACCGTCTGACACGTTACGCATGAATACCCACGTGTTCAAAACATTTCAACTAGGGAATTCCTTTGTCCTAAATTCTGGGCCTACTTTCCCCCATTAACACATGAGGTTTCCCGGCTTACTCCAATTTAAATCAAATATTGCTGTAGGAATGATTTATTTCCCCAAACCATATAATTCACTTACAACGTAAATCTGAACCCTCCGACAATATTTCTCACATTAAAGGCTCAGAAAAATTAACGAACACACCAGGGATTTCCCCATAAAATTACATTAGTAAATACACAGAAATAACTGGTGGTTTTACATAACATTCTACAAATAGGGGCACACATGTTTTCTCACAACTTCACACTCTCCGATCTACTGCCAAAATCATAGAAAGAATAAGCACCCTGTTGCATTTACGTCGTTCTTCAAAACAAATGATAATGGATGGCACTATCGTTTCGAACTTTAAAACTGAAAAGTTAATCTTTACCTACGGGCGAATTCTAAAAGACCCACTAATAAGTAAAACGAATTAATAAAATGTTACATACCAATTATCGTTTTTTTCTTCCCGCAACGGAGAACGATAAATCGACGTCGACCGGCGGCAATTATTTCTTCAGAGACAATTGCCCGCAGTTTCCTCTCTCATTATATACAAGAGAAACCGCCCACGCGGATTTCCCTTCCTACGCAAATCGCGGACCAATGGGAGCGCTAGGAAAAATCAATACTGGCCACCTACGCAATCCAGCGTGGCTTAAAATTGCGTCACGTCCTGTGACGGCTGCGTGTTTCCGGACTCGTGATACCGCGTGTCAGGAAATTGCGTCACATTACGAGATGGTCTCGTGCCTCTGACGCGTCATACAGGAGTGCCCGAAAATATCGATTTTCGTAAACAATGGAATCTACGGGAATCGCGAAAAATCAGAAGAAAGTAAAACTGGCCGAGTGAAAAATAAACCTACCGACCTAAAACGAACACATTTAAATTACCTTCCCAAAAGTACCGAACACGATATATTCACATGAGAAGACACAAGGCAAACCCATATAATTACAAAGAGAAGAGAAATGGTGAAAACTCAAACTAGAACCACAGAATCGGGCCTGAAATACAAAATAGACGACATAATCGGGCCGGATGAAAGTCAGAATTACAGTGTAGCATCACATAAGTCCCCCCTTTCAAGTACGGGAATCCGTGCTCAATCACTGAAATCTCTGGAATTCATACTGGTCCGTATCTAGATCTACATCCTGATCTAATCACTATCGTAATTAGCATTATCATACCGGCCCATCTCCATATCCTTGAGAATCTTGGCAAGCCCTGGATCGTGAGGGTCACGCCAGGGGATTTTCTCCTGTCGACTGCAACATGACTGGTCGCCCTTCCTCCTCCCTCTCATGTGTTTCCTTCGCCCACGAATTTTCCTGGCGGCGCGTGGTAAATAATGATTACCAGATGGTGCGACCTCCCAGTGTTTTGAAACAGTCTGACTGGCTTGGCCAGACATCGCCGTAACAGGGCGTAACTGTTTGCGGTTGACTGAAGAACCGTACACATGTTCCTTCTTGTCAGTATTTCCCTCCCTGGAGAGATGTAATACCATCGGGGGCCTAATTCCCGACGACAAAGAAGATACTTCTGAAGTAAGAGGCGTCACCACTGTTTGACCTTTAGGCTGAACAGGGCTGACAGGCGAATACGCCTCTGTAAATAACATTCCACTGTCTTTAGAGGCTTTCATCCTCTTCATCGCAAGACAAGGATGTTTGAGCTCCCGTGGGGCTCCGTGAATGTGGGGCTTTCCCCTTTCACTTCTATGGCTGGTCCACTGTTAGAGAACAACTTCTCTGCCTGGACTGGTTCCCATTTATTCCCTTTAGTCCATCTCACCGGTCTTAAACAAGCTGCATGGTGAGCTGGGGGTTTGTTCATGCACCGTGATGTCCAGTGGGAGGTGGTTCTACAATTCTGGCAATACCTCTCATTATCTCCTCTGTTCCTAGCGGGTTCCTGAGAGGTTGTTGTCGGTGCTCTGTTATGCTGCTGGGGGCGCAAGTTATAACCAGAATGAGGCTCCTTGCGAGAAGGCCCTGGTTGCTGATGAGCTGGTGAAGTAGCCGGCTGCGATGATGAAGCTTCTTTGTCTGCGGCTGGCAGGTCTGGGTTTTTCCGTTTCTGTCCCAGTACTTCGGCCTGTGCTGTCTGGTACCTTTCGGCGAACACAATAATATGATCGAGTTGCTGGGCTCCCTGCTCCGCCAGATACCGCCTCAAGTCGGGGGACATGTTTGCCTTAATTTGCTCACACAAAACTAACTCCTCCAACCCTTCAAAAGTTTTCGCCAGTCCTGACAGTTCCCTCCACCGGGTTAGGTAATTTCTCACCCGCTCGGCAAACTGAGCAAAACTCTCTCCCTTCTCCGGCCTGCTCTCCCTGAACATGGTTTGGCATTTACGGGGTGTCCACTGAAATCTTTGTAATAAAGCGTTTCGCAATGCCTCGAAGTTGTTCTGATCATCTATGAGCAGCTTGTTGTAAACTTCATACGCATGACCTTTGAGCGATTGTGATAATTTCAGACACCAAAGACTCTCGTCCAACCCGTATGCCTTTGCCATTCTTTGAAATTTCTCCAAGAACACGTCAATCTTTTCATTCCCGTTAGGGAACGAGTCAAATGGGAAGCTCATGGCTGCCATCCGGGGCCCTCCGTTTCCTGAGGTGTCTCTCGCTCCTGCTCCGGGTGAATCTCCATTAGCTGAACTGCCCTCTGAGGATCGGTACTGCAGTTCCAGAGAACGCAGGGCAAGTTCGTGCTGTCTCTCCGCTGCCTTCTCCGCTGCTTCCCTTTCTGCTGCCTTCTCCTGTGCTTCCAATTTCCGAAGTTCCATCTCGGCCTGCCTCTCCGCTGCTTCTGCGGCGGCAGCCCTGTCCTCTTTATCTTTCTCTCGCTGAATATGCCTATCATTTTCCCTTATCAGGTAGGCCTTAGTCTCCTCCTTATCCATTCCCATGTCCTGAGCAGCCTCTCGCCAGGCAGCTCGTAACTTGGCCATATCCGCCATCTTACCTGTAAACTGCTGTAAGTTCACAAATACAGAGAAATGACAGAAAAGGAAAAGAGAAGGAACAACCAGTTACGTAATATAAAATACTCCCTCTTTAACCACTGTTCCAAAAACCCGAACTAAGACTAGCGTCAAGTCTGAATAATAACCTGAGAAAAATTTAGTTAAGAAGCTACCAAAAACTAAATTACCTTCCTGTTAAAGAAAAATATCTCGGTATGCCATCAATTACCTCTTAGTCATATAAATCAAAAATACCACAAAAATCTACTAGACTGCACCCTGTGGAAAAACCTATACTGGATCAGTTCTAATAGCTCAAGTCTAGGGGATATTTAAAGAAACTCTATTCTCAGAAAACTTTCTATAGAGACAATCTATGAATCTAGATATGATCACAGAATTGATCTCAACAGAATGATCCCGGACGAGCCCCCACTTGTCACGAAGTGGTTTTAATTTTATAGAGTTTGCCTGAATGAAAGCAAGACCCTAGTATGAGAAAGTCTGAGAAGATAGAATTTAGATGGAAAATGACATGCCTGTGGACAGGTGAGACTATTGGCTCAAGAGATAGACCCAGGTTTTGAGTCTCCCCTTGCCGCTTCGTGACTTTAGACTGGCTATAGTCTCGCCCTCCTCTGACTTCCTTTAAATACAAGGAGATAAGGTGTATAAATACGACCACAAACACCACTATACAGACAACATAGAGTAAGTATAGTAAAGAATAGAAGCTGATCCAGTAAATAATATATGTATATATTTATTTACATACAAGGAAAACATAAAATGGCATATTACGTCATCAAGTCAGTCGATAGCGTGCACTGTTGCACGGCCTGGAAAACAAGTAACAAATTGAGAGACACGAGAGACAAAAAAAAAAAAAACCCAAATCACATTCACTCTTTCTGTCACCCTGCTGAGGAACAATAAAAATGGTTAGTGATTTAAACCAAATCTAATTTGGTGGGGCTGTCAACTTTTAGCCTCCACTCTCTAACACTAATAAATTTCTACTGTCTTAGTCCTGGTGACTCTTCCTCAACGAACGGCTACACAGCTTTTTACTAGTTAGGCGATAGGCGCCGATAACTACACCACAAGAAATGCTAAAAATAATAGACTTGGTTTTTCGAACGCAGACTCAGTGTCTATCCGTCCAATGGATACTGAACAGACCCTACTGGTCCTGTCTATTTTCTCCCTCCTTCTCTATCTTTCTCTCTTGATCTCAGTGTCTCTCTAACACTCGAGGGCTGATGATGCGGCGTCTCCGTTACTCTCTTCTCGATTTCTATCAGGACCTAGGTATGGTAACCCTGTCACCTGTTCCTGATTTTGGTGATGACGATGTTCGGATATCCAGCATGAGGGACTCGATTAACTGTAGACAAAACTTCTCTGCTGCTGAATAGCTTCCCTCTTTTAACCCGCTCCGGAGTTAGAGGAAAAAAACACAGCCTTGATTTCAGGCTGTACAAAATGAAACTAGTCTCCCGGCCACCTGCCGTTGCTAGAGACTATAATAGCGATGCTCTCGGCTGTATGATAAATAAACCTCGGTCCAGCTGAAGCATAGGGACTTCACTGCCAGAGACCATAGGGTAATTTTCTTTTGCTCCTGACAATACTCGAGTACACTGACCCTGAGATATGTCTTTTGCCGTGGATAATTTTATTTGACAAAATTATGCTCCCCACTGTTTCGCCGAGACTCGCTGAAATTAAAAGAAACAGTGTCTAATGTACACCCACTCTAAAATCGCTTATCTCTAACATATACGATACATAAAATAATTCTATACACGTGTCTCTTCATTCTCACTTCTTCACACAATACATAAAATACCACTATCCCACGTGGCCTCTTCATCCCCCCCTCCTTCTACTAAAATCTGCCAGGAAAAATAAACAATAGCCCAGACACCGTCTGACACGTTACGCATGAATACCCACGTGTTCAATACATTTCAACTAGGGAATTCCTTTGTCCTAAATTCCGGGCCTACTTTCCCCCATTAACACATGAGGTTTCCCGGCTTACTCCAATTTAAATCAAATATCGCTGTAGGAATGATTTATTTCCCCAAACCATATAATTCACTTACAACGTAAATCTGAACCCTCTGACAATATTTCTCACATTAAAGGCTCAGAAAAATTAACGAACACACCAGGGATTTCCCCATAAAATTACATTTGTAAATACACAGAAATAACTGGTGGTTTTACATAACATTCTACAAATAGGGGCACACATGTTTTCTCACAACTTCACACTCTCCGATCTACTGCCAAAATCATAGAAAGAATAAGCACCCTGTTGCATTTACGTCGTTCTTCAAAACAAATGATAATGGATGGCACTATCGTTTCGAACTTTAAAACTGAAAAGTTAATCTTTACCTACGGGTGAATTCTAAAAGACCCACTAATAAGTAAAACGAATTAATAAAATGTTACATACCAATTATCGTTTTTTTCTTCCCGCAATGGAGAACGATAAATCGACGTCGACCGGCGGCAATTATTTCTTCAGAGACAATTGCCCGCAGTTTCCTCTCTCATTATATACAAGAGAAACCGCCCACGCGGATTTCCCTTCCTACGCAAATCGCGGACCAATGGGAGCGCTAGGAAAAATCAATACTGGCCACCTACGCAATCCAGCGTGGCTTAAAATTGCATCACGTCCTGTGACGGCCGCGTGTTTCTGGACTCGTGATACCGCGTGTCAGGAAATTGCGTCACATTACGAGATGGTCTCGTGCCTCTGACGCGTCATACAGGAGTGCCCGAAAATATCGATTTTCGTAAACAATGGAATCTACGGGAATCGCGAAAAATCAGAAGAAAGTAAAACTGGCCGAGTGAAAAATAAACCTACCGACCTAAAACGAACACATTTAAATTACCTTCCCAAAAGTACCGAACACGATATATTCACATGAGAAGACACAAGGCAAACCCATATAATTACAAAGAGAAGAGAAATGGTGAAAACTCAAACTAGAACCACAGAATCGGGCCTGAAATACAAAATAGACGACATAATCGGGCTGGATGAAAGTCAGAATTACAGTGTAGCATCACAATCGTACAGTCAATGGTCTTTGTCATGTGCTGCTTGTGATGTCTGAGTTAAACTATGTTTCAAGAAAATATTCTTTCACAAATATTAGACTAACCGACGAAGAAAAATTACTTATATAAAATTAAAGTTATTCATTGAATATAAGCCTTTTTCTTAAGCTGTGATAGATTTCAGACACAGTTGTACATATGTGTTTCTGCTTTGTGCATGCTTCCAAGGGGGTAGTCTCTGCATTGCTCCAATTAATTTTTTATTCCGGCCAATATCATCAGGTGTACTATTTGTAGTACAAGCCTCTGATTTGTTGCAAGTGACTGAGTGAATCAGAAAGAATAAGTAATATTTTAGCATAGTTTTTAGCATTTTTACTTTCATTAAAAATTTAAGGCATTGTGATGGAGATGTATAATATGTGGTCTTGGATAGTGCTGATCCATGTTCTTTCAAGATTACTTGTATATTGCCGCTTGGATATTGCTTTGTCCAGAACAATCTTCTGTTGTTGAAGGCATATGGTAGCAGTTAACTGAGCTGGTTCTTAAGGAGTTGACAAATCATTAAGTTATTTGACTTTGTATAGTTAACCATGGCGCGAGTCCAGCTATACCTCTTCACCTCACAGTAGAAGAGGGATGACCAAGTCAATGAGTCCAGCTATAACATTCTGCTTTCTATTTTTTAAATCTCTTACTGTGTCTCTTTTAGTGACATTAGTAGATGTTACCATACATCCCATCTCGCATGCCAGAAAAGGCGGTAACTTTGGAAACTGCAGACAGCTACTGAAAACACTGCAGTATGTTCTTACACAAATAGCTGTACCTTTAAGAGCACCATAAAGGTAGTACTTGGAGTTTATGTAAAGTGCCCATATGGTGTCATATCAAACATTTATAAATGATATGGAGAAATCTGCACCAATTGCCAAGCAGAAATTACAGCAGTAAACACCAACCCCTTCTCAGAAATCTAGAAACCCTTAGAAATTGTATCTTCACTGATTCAGAATTAACACTGCAGGTATTGACAGAATGCATCCAAACTGAAAGCAAAAGGAATAATACAACTAGCTGAAATAAGTGACGATTTGCTAAATACATCAAAATTACTCTCAGGTGAATACCATGACTAACAGACACACTAGGTGACGTACAAAGCAGATAGACTAGCTAAACAAGAAGCAGTCATGGTGCAAACAAACACTCCGGCCAGCCTTTAGACAGCTGAACTAGTAGTCTAAAACAACTTCAAAAAGGAATAGCTGAATCTGTGGGCAAAAGAGTCTTCTGGATGTCCATGTGTAAAGAAATGACCAACTCGGACAAAAATGACACAACAAACTACGATGCAAGGAGCAGGGCACAGTCTTTCATTTAAGAACAGAACGTGCCAGACTCAACAAGCACTTATTAACAAATTAACCTCTCACATGAACCTAACTGCAGCCACTATACACATCGATACAAGACAGTTCAGCGTGTGCTGCTCACTTGCCCAGGACTCACTGCTGGAAGAAGAAGGCTATTGTCAGGTTCCCCAACAATCACAAACATTCTGTATGGCACCATTGAATGACTACAAGACACATGCAAAGTCTTCAGCAGTCCTCAACAGTCCTAGTTGTATAATATAATAACAGCAACAAAAATGTTGAAGATAGAACACTGACATTGTCAAAGTGTAAATCAAGTCGCAGTAATCCTTTTTTGTGGACATTGTTTCTGTTTCTCAGAGTGTAATATTCAAGCATATCTGAAAGCAGGACAATGTCAGAATTTAGGTTATGCTGCAGTGCTGAGGCTTAAATCCTTTTTATGAGAAGTTTCTAGACCACACTAGAATGTTTATGATCAGGCATACATGGGAGCAGGACTTGCCTGAATGTTAATGTTTGATTGGGTGTTTTGATTTTAAGTGTTCTCTTGAGTGGAAAGAAAAATGTGCACTAGTTATGTCCCAGTATGAATGACCTTCAGCAATAATCAAATAACATCTGCCTCAGATGCGCTCTGGAAGTGGTGATGCATCTGATGACAAGAAGTCAGGTGGTGTCAGCAAGACCCCATGGTGTGTCAAGGTATGTAACCTGATTACACATCTTTTTTTTTTTTTTTTGTGGTTCTAGTAACTATCTGTTGTTGTTCTTACATTGCAAATATAGTTGACTTTGGAAATGCTGAAATGATTGTTATGAATCAGCAGGTAGGATTATGCAAACAATAGTTAGATTACACTTGGAGAAATAAGATGATATAAACTCCTGTTAGCTGTGATATAAAGTTGTAGGAACAGGCAGTACTATGAAAATAAGGATAAAACGGCAAGAGGAGCTTTCATTGCATTGGGATATTTATGGAAGACAAAAGAAATCATAATTCCAAAACAAAAATAAGAATCTTTGATTGAAATGGTATGACCAAATCACCAGGGGATTAATTACAAGAATGATACAAGTGCTAGTGGAACAAACAATGAAAAGAAGACACTGTCATTGGATAGAGCTCACATTAAGGAAACTTGTTGATAGCATTACAAGACAGTTCTGGTTCTAGAACCCCCAATGTAAGGAAGGTAGTGGAGATGGGAAAACACTAGACAGAAACTGGAGATAGACATTAAAGAGAAAGGAAACGTGGAAAGAACTTGAATGGATGGCACCTGACAGAAGGACTTGGTGCAAGGCCTATGCTACTCAGAGAGCTAAAGGGTAGTGAATGAATGTTAAATTATGTTGTCATCCCGGCCGCTGCTCCCCCCTCCCCAACTCTTCCCCTTAGTCACCACAGCAGTTGCCCCCCCTTGCAAGAAGCCTGCGCTAAAGCACATCTTATATTGTTGTCACAGTGGTTGTTGAAGCAATTTATTTTTCATGATGTTGACTCCATGCATAATCATCCTTATGGTGTGTAGAATCATCCTTATGGTGTGTAGAATCATCCTTATGGTGTGTAGTCTTGTTCTTTGTTCCTCACTATCTGCCTGTGACATCTGCATGGATGAGAACTAAGGCTGATGGGAATTATAGAGTGATAGTTGATTCATTTCCTTAATATTCTGTTACCAGAGCGATGGTGTTGTTTGTTGATTTGTATACTGACAGGGTGACCAGATTTTTATGATTTGTGCTTAAATACTGTTATAAATATTACACGCACATAAAGGTATGTTTTCAGGCACTCGTGAGAAATAGAAAACTAGACAACAGAAAAACAACAGACGTGAGTGGCTTACTGGGGAATCAAACCCAGGACCTTCTGTGTGGCACCCCCGCCTGGCTATGGAAGCGAATTACTCTCGTCTGTTGTTTTTCTGTTGTCTAGTTTTCTATTTCTTTATTTCTCATGAGTACCAGAAAACATACCTTTATGTGTGTAATATTTATTTACTGTTTACAGGCCTTGGGTTTCCCTTCTTTATGTGTTTAAATGTTAAATACTGTTATCAACGGTCCGATGGAAGTTAACAAGGGTAAACGAGGATTTCCCGAAGGAGAAAGGAGGCCAACGTATGCAAAGGAAGCTTATTATTCACATGAAAGCAACCTGCTTTTTTTTTTTTTTGTTGTAAAGGGGGAGGGGAAGAAAGAAAGGGATTTTATAAGAAGTAGAAACAAGTTGTGCAGATTTGACATAAAAAGGTAGGAGACATTGAGAGAATATGCTGAACATTTTAACGTATGGCATGGAAAAGATAAACAGAAGTGGTAATAGCACTTGGACAGGAAGTTGTGGACAAATATGTTTGATTAATATAGTCAGCACAACACTTGAAGAAAACTAACATCCATGTTTTTAGTAAAAAAAATGGTGGCCACTTGGGCAGTTAGATCATAAACATACAGAAGACACACAAATGTTAAAGAGGGAATAGTACAGGGTGATTGGAAAGTCCTTTCTTATTTTTAACTTGTTATTTCTTCACTCCTATCTAATTTATATGAAACAAACATCAAAGAACAGAAAAATAGCTGCCATAATTTATCACATAACATGCTATGTCACGTTAACATTATCACTCAACTTGAGATCCAGTGTGTTCATCACATGATTTCACAGCAGGCAACCATTTTTATCACATAACATGCTATTTCACATTAACATTCTTTATCTCATATCCTGACAACCACTATGAGACTAGGCACATTCCCACTGGTAAATTCTGTTCCAACTATACAGCTGAGGTTCAAGCTCTAGAGCAAGCTGCAAATATGATTTATAACACCAACTCTGACTGCCACCAGGTAGTCATCCTCACAGATGCACTGTCTGTCCTGCAAGCTCTCAAGGGTGGTAAACTCCCGCATCTGAGAAATGAACTAAACAAGGTAGCTGCCAAAAAGAGAACCATACTTCAGTGGGTACCATCTCATTGTGGTGTACCCGGAAATGAAAAGGCAGATAAACTTGCAAAAAAGGGAGGAGAATGTGAACAAGAAGATAATGAAGTCACATACTTTGAGAAAAAGAGAGCTATCCAGACTATCAGAAGAGAACAGAACCAACCCAAAGACGACTATCACACTCTTGACCGGCACGGACAGATAACTATTTTTCGACGGAGTTAAAGAGGAACTTCAAACAACAGTCGAATTCATCATGAGAACTCGTCTGACGGTGTAATCATCAAAGATGCGATCGCAAGAAGAAGAAGAAGAAGAACATTAACATTATCACTCAACTTGAGATCCAGTGTGTTCATCACATGATTTCACAGCAAGCAACCATTTTTGGCTGTCTCCTATTACATCAGTTTATTGACCTTTTTTTTTTTTTTTTGTAAATTTCATTTAATTTTGTTTCTGGAAATAAAAAGATGAACATTATTTGTCATATTCTTCTTCTTCGATCCTTAACCACCGACCGTCAAAGCAGTCAGTGGCCATCACGCCTAGTGGCGTCTTGTAGGGCAACAACAAATTGATTCCACTTTGCACGGTCGGTGGCCATCCTTTGTACAGTACCCCAACTCTGGTTCATTCTTTGCATCTCAGCCTCCACAGTCCTCCGCCAAGTTGTTTTTGGTCGGCCTCTCTTTCGCTTTCCTTCAGGGGTCCAAAGCATAGCTGTTCTTGTGATGGCATCGGGGTCTCTTCTGAGGACATGACCAACCCAGCTCCAGCGTCTGCCAGCTATGATGGTATGCATGTCCTCTTGCTTGCTACGAGTAAGCAGATCTTGGTTGGTGATGGTATTCGGCAAAAGATTCGGTGAATTTTTCTTAGGCATGTTGTGTGAAAAGAGGACAATTTTGACATTTCCTTCTCTGTGACTCTCCAGCATTCCGCACCATAGAGAAACACAGAAAGCACGCAACTCTGGTATAATCTTAAATTTGTGCTTGTGCTGTATTGGGAGGACTTCCAGATGTTATTTAGGCTAAAGAAGGCTGTTCTTGCCTTATTCATTCTGATGTTGATGTCTTTGCCTGCCCCACCGTCTGGTGTTACTATGCTTCCTAGGTATGTGAAGGTATCTGTCTGTACCAGTTGCTGATTCCTTACTGATATGGGCTCAGGGTTGCTCACATTGAGCGTCATGACCTCAGACTTCTTTAATTTGATGTTCAAGCCCACCTGCTGGCTAAATTTATTAAGTCTATCCGTTTTTTTCCTGGATGTGTTGATGTGAATGTGCCAGCAGTGCAATGTCATCTGCATATTCCAGATCTTCCAATGTTGAAAATGTAGTCCATCTTATTCCTCTTGGACTGCCCTCTGTTGTCTGGTGCATCACCCAGTCTATGACTGTTAAAAATAGAGTGGTTGATAAGGGGCATCCCTGTCGTACTCCTGTCTTCACCTCGAAGGTTAGGTTGCTCTGCCCAACACTACACGTAAAGTTGGCATAGAGGCTTTTTATGATTGACACTATGCAGCTTGGAATTCCATAAGCCCTCAGTATTTTCCATAAACTGTCCCTATGTATGCTGTCAAAAGCCTTTTCAAAATCAACAAAATTTATGTAAAGCTGTCTTTGCCATTCTGAGCACTGCTCTATAATGTTCCTGAGAGTGAATATATGGTCTACACATCTTCTGTTCTTTCTAAATCCTGCTTGTTCTTTCCTCAGTTTGTAGTCTACTGCCTTTGAAATTCTCTGTATAATTATCCTGCCTAGTATTTTGCTGGGAACTGAGAGAAGAGTGATTCCTCTCCAGTTATTGCAGTCTGAAAGATCTCCCTTCTTGGGCAATTTGACAATTATTCCTTTGTTCCACTCTGATGGTGTTGTCCCCGTTTTCCACACTTGTGCAAATAGTGGTTCTAATAGTTCTGCTGCTAGCTCAGGGTCTGTCTTAAATAGCTCTGCATTTAAGTTATCATGGCCCGGAGCTTTACCGTTCTTTAACCCTTTGATTGCTGTGATGATTTCTTCTTTTCGTGGAATGTCTGTATTAATATCTAGATCGTTTTCAGCCTCAGGAACATTCAATTGTGTCTCTGGTGGTTGCTTGTTCAGAGTTTCTCTGAAATGCTCTGCCCATCTTGTTTCCTGTCCCTCTGCTGTCTTGATGAGATTTCCTTGCTTATCTCTTACTAATGTAATATTGTTTGCACCTTGTTTTCCGCTGATGAATTTAGTTATTTTGTATACTGTGCTTTGTTCATTTCTCAGTGCTGCCTCTTCTGCCTGTTTTGCAAGATCGTCTAGGAAATTCCTTTTGTTGGCTCGGGTTTGGCGTTTAACTTCCCTGTCCAGTTGACTGTACTGTTCGCTATATAGTTGCTTTAATCTGGGGGACTTCGCTTCTGTTTTCTTTCTTTTCATTTCCTTTCTCATCTTTATGGTGTTTAGTGTTTCTGGTGTTATCCAGTCTTGCTTCTTCCTTTCCTGGAATCCTAAGCATGATTTGCTACTTTCCTTATATATTGTTGAAATGGTGTTAAAATTCTGGTCTATATCATCAGTCAATGTCTTTTCCTGGCTTTTGGCAAATTGATATCGTTTCTTAATGTCGGCCGCAAAAGCTTTTCTGGTAAGGGGGTCCTTCAATTTGCTGATGTCAAACCTTTTCTGTGTAGTTACAGTTGGTCCAGCCCTTCTTAGTTTCACTTTCAGTTTTGCAACTACTAAATGGTGATCGCTTCCCACATCTGCACCTCTTCTTACCTTCACATCTTGTAATGCATGTCTCCATCTACCGTTAATCATGATGTGGTCTATCTGGTTTCTGTCCCGACCATTTGGTGATTCCCATGTTAACTTGTGAATTTCCTTATGTGGGAAAAGTGTTCCTCCAATGACCAGGTTGTTAATGCTACAGAAACTTATTAGCTTATCCCCATTTTCGTTTGCTATTCCGCTGCCGCATTTCCCCACTGTTCTTTCATTATATGTATTGTGTGTACCAACTTTCGCATTGAGGTCTCCCATTACTATAACAAGATCATATCTAGGTGTGTCCTCCATTTCTTTCTGCAGTTGTTGATAGAATTCATCCTTGACCTCCTCATCGCTATCATTCGTTGGTGCGTAGCATTGTATTATTGTAGTGTTGGTGAATCTCCCTCTCAATCTCAATCGTATCAGTCTGTTGTTGATGGGTTTCCATTCCAGTAATGTCCTTTCTATCCCTTTCTGTAGAATAATGGCTACGCCTTCACTGTGCTGTCCATCCTCTCTTCCAGAGTAAAGTACTGTTTCTCCTGTTGCTGTTTTAACTTTTCCTGCCCCTGTCCATCTGCTCTCGCTTATCCCCAGGATGTGTAACCTATAGTTTCTCATTTCTGCCGTGACCTGTCTTAGTTTACCTGTCTCGTACATTGTCCTGACATTCCAAAATCCTATTCTTGTATCCTGTTTTGCGGTCAGGACATCCATTTTCATGTCAGTGGCTTCCTTTCGGCTTTCACCACTGACAGTCATGCGAGCCACAGACTCCGAATGTCCATCCCGCAGCAA
Source organism: Oreohelix idahoensis (assembly GCA_024509875.1). Taxonomy (NCBI): domain Eukaryota; kingdom Metazoa; phylum Mollusca; class Gastropoda; order Stylommatophora; family Oreohelicidae; genus Oreohelix; species Oreohelix idahoensis. Next base: position 17,458 of record JAMPIV010006337.1, read on the forward strand.
AGTTTGTTCATTTGATGTTGTTTCCGTAACTTCATTATTTTTGTTTACATAGACAGGGGTGTCAGCCCTATGCTAAAACCCCCAACCTGGAGGACCAGGGTACCAGCTTTTGTCTGACCCCTACCCACACAGACCAGTCCAGCTTGGTTGAACCTACCAGGAGTAAAACTCCCACTGGCATAGCTCTGGGGATTGTCAGGGTACGCAAGCTGCCATACCGCTACAAGGTATAGGTACCATTGATGGCAGATTTGTCATATGGCACTGCTCAAATAAATATTTGGACGAAAGACTGTAACGCCTGTGTACCAGCGACCGAAACATACCCAGAAATTCCATCTTTGGGGAGGGGTGTCAGCAAGAGGTGCCACCCCACTGTGTGTTTTCACAGGAATTCTCACGAAAGAAAGGTACATCGACATACTAGAGGGACACCTTCTGCCATTTATGCAGGTCATGTACCCCGATGGGTGCACATTTCAACATGACAATGACCCAAAGCATACAGCTCATACCACCAAAGCATGGCTGCAAGAGAAGAATGTGATAGTGCTGAAGTGGCCCAGCAACAGTCCCGACCTAAACCCAGTTGAAAATGTTTGGGCACTACTCAAGAATCATTTAAAAAAGAGTGGACTCAGAGATGTTGAACAATTGAAGAAGGAAGCTGAAAAATACTGGGACAGTCTGACTCACAATTACCTACAAACTCTTGTGGGAAGTATGCCTCGCCGCATCCAGGCTTGCCTTGCTGGAGAAGGCAACATTATATTGTACTGAAACCACAGTTAATAGATAGGGGAGATATCAATATTCCTCTGGACATACAGTTTTTATTATTATTTGCTTCTATGAGTGTGCTGCGTTGCGAAAATATGACTGCCATTTTTTTTTGCAAAGTACTGTACATATATATACTTTATATTGATTATCTTGTATTTACTTATCAGGTTTACAAGGTATGCCTGCAGTACACATCCTATGTTTTTTGCTGAACTAATTTATAACATATCTTGCTTATCTTGATTCATGCTGGTTTGGCTCATGCCATGTATTTTCTTGTCTGGTTCATGCTTGTAACATTTGTTTCTTGTATCTTGCTTATCCAGTTCATATCCAAGGGAGGCCTGAGTCACATGATGGAGATTTTCATGAATGGGTCTTTGCAATGCAAGGAAGGAAATATCTGGAGCCAGGTGAGAGAGCAAATTAGAGATTTTCCTTGTCAAATAAATGACAGACTTCAGACAGTTTTAAAACTACCACAGTGAGGAAAAAGAAAAACAACTGTCTTTACCAATAATTCTATATCATTAAGTATATATATTAACATATAATTCAGTATTGAATCAGTTTTACAAATTAACAGTACACTGGAAACACAGAACGCTTCGGGTTTCACCCTTCGTCAGCCACAGTTACAAACAGGCAACAAGGACAAGAAATATAGACAGGTTAAAGAAAAATGCTATAGACACTGCAAACACATTATATTTATGAAATATAACAACACAGACGAAGAGCAATAATAAAGCTAGGAAAATATAAAACCAAAATAAAAATTATCAGTACAAGAAATCCAACAATCAACGAAAATCAAAAGCAGAAAATGGAATTCAATACTGTTTTATTTGTTAATATATATATATTTATTTCCTTATCAGTTTTTAAGCAGCCCCCTAATTTATTTACTTACACTATATTAGCATTGGATTAAATGTAGACAACAGAATGATATCTGTGTGGATAGTGAAGGTAAAGAAATATATCACACTTCACGATTTTGAAATGCCAGCAGAAAGAGATGCTAGTATTGCTTTAAGCTTTTATAAGGATTTCTTTGTGTCATAATGCCAGCATTTCCACTCTGCACATTCTCTACTTGTTTCTAGATCTTGTTTGAATGTAGAATTTTATTATTCTTAATGCTTTATGTCTGCTTTGTGATGGTTATTGTGATGACTGTGAAGAATGTAACACCTCATTAACCACTTAACTGGAGGAAACTGAATTATTTAGTCTTACATTAATCACTGGACCAGTTGTGGCAGCTGTGTAAATTCGTCCTCTAAGTGTTCTACATGGGCGCTGCCTTAAAATGTGTGTAAATGAATTAAATTACTCTAGACTACTCAATTTTAGACAAAGGTTGCTAATTATATTAATAGTAATTTGATTGGTCATCAGGAAAAAGGTCATGACCTTTATGATTATTAGTAAACTTACGGCATCTAAAACAGGTAGTCCCATAGCAGATACTGCCGTAAGGGAGTGAAGTGTTAGAGACTTCACTATACTAGAGCTAGAGTGACCAGTTCCTTTCCTCGCTTCCATTTACTTCCCTAACTCAAGTGCAAAGTCAGGTACCCATTTACAGCTGGATAGACTGAAGCATAAATCAAACCTGGCACCTTTGCCACAAGAGACCAGCACTGTGACAACTCTGTCAACCGGGGGCATCTAGGAATTGTAAAAAGGTGGCAGCAAAGGTTTTGGTAGAAAAGTTTTTTTGACCGATAATTTAATGTCCCCAAAATCTGAAATTGATGGCGATAATTCAAACTTAAAAAGCAATAGTTTAAACAGCAACTATATTGCCCATAACTGTAGCATTAGTAATGGTTCTGTGTCCAAAAGGTGAAGCAAAAGAGTTCCTTCATATACTTGTATTGAAAACACAAGAATATTCACTGAGAGATGAACAAGCAGGTTTTTGAAGAAAATTCATCAATCTTTATTAGCTGCTATTGCATATCAACACCATTACTCTCAATATTATCATTAACAAAATTAACATGATTGTTATTATTTCCGTCATCAGCATCACAAATTCATCATCATCATCAGCAACAGATAGTCATCATCATCACCATCCCTATAATTAGAATGGTTATTATCACCACATCGCCATCAATGTTATCACCTTTATCAGCATGTTCAAATCATCAGGTCGACCATCATCAATATCATCACCATCGTCATCCTGGAAGTTATCATCATAATATTATTACATCATCATCTGTCTTCACATTATCGTCAGTAACACCATGAGGACCAACACCATCCACATCCACAAAGCTGCTGCAATTATCTTCATTAACTTTATTATATTTACAGTCATCACTATGAAAATCACCTACATGACAGTCAGTATCAATACCACCATCTTCATTTACTTACTTCCTTAGTCGTTCCTCTTCTACCCTGGGTGTAGAGTTTTGCCAGAGAGAGCACCATACTATCCTATCGATTATGAGAATAAATGCAAGAAATGATAACAAGGTTGAACTTGAAGAAACACCACTAAAAGATGTTGAATCGTACACATATCTTGGCAGTAATATAGACAAAGTTGGAGGGACAGACAGAGATATCAAAATAAGAATACAAAAAGCAAGAGGAGCTTTCATTGCATTGGGAAACATGGAGAACAAGAGAAATCAAGTCCAACACAAAAATAAGAATCTTCAACTCAAATGTCAAGTCAGTCCTATTGTATGGCTCTGAGACATGGAGAACAACAAAAACAACAATTTAAAAGCTAGACTTTTATAAAAGGGTGCTTGCGTAGAATAGAAGGACTGAAATGGTATGACAAAGTCACAAATGTGGAATTGATGACAAGAACCAGACAAGTGCCAGTGGAACAAGAGTTGAGAAGAAGACGCTGGTGATGGATAGGACACACATTGAGGAGACCTGTTGATAGCATTACAAGGCAGTCCTTGTTCTGGAATCCACAGGGAAAGAGAGGCAGAGGTAGACCCAAAAACACACGGAGAAGAGAACTGTATACAGAGGTGAAAATGATGAGGAAAACATGGAAAAAACTTGAGCGGATGGCATAGGACAGGAAGACTTGGCATGTGTTTGTTGAAGGCCTATGCTCTTTGGTGAGCTAAAGGGTGTTGATTGATTGATCTGTCTTCACATTATCATCAGTAACACCATGAGGACCAACACCACCCACATCCACAAAGCTGCTGTAATTATCTTCATTAACTTTATTATATTTACAGTCATCACTATGAAAATCACCTACATGACAGTCAGTATCAAACCACCATCTTCATTTACTTATTTAGGCATTCCTCTTCTACTCTGGGGTGTAGAGTTTTGCCAGAGAGAGCACCATACTATCCTATCGGCTGTCTTCCTCCTGACCTGGTTCCAGTCTAGTCCTCGGTCCTTCAGAGATTGTCTAATGTTGTCCTCCTGGCAGACTCTGGGTCGTTCTGGAGGTCTGGATCCCTGGCTCTTAGTTTCTCATACTTGTCGTGGTAGCTGATCTTCTCCCGCATCATTTTCACCATCAGTATTACCTACACAATTGCTATCACCCATCATCTCTGTCAGTATCATCAGCAGAATCCGTTGACACCATCACCACTGTCATCAGCATGCTTGTCATTTCTGCCTCGTCGTTATGCCATCTTTATTAAGAAGAAGTGGAAGAATATCTAGGCAAAGCTTATTCAGATGACCACAAAGATAAACCTCTGAACAATATGACAGGCCTTTTTTGGCCCAGTAATGCAGAAACTTGAAATCAACACCAAACCCCCAAAATTCAAGATATAGCAAGCATTGTTAAAAAACTGTAGTACAAATCAGCTGCTGAAGCAAATGGTGTCCCATACATTGTTTTTTAAAAGATTCTCTTCTTTATGTAATCTTTGGTCTCCCTCTACCTTTCTTACCGTAGAATAAGAACAAGGACTGCCATGTAATGCTATTAGTAAGTTTCCCGAGGGCATCTCCTATCCATTGCCCACGTCTTCATCCCATCTCTTGTTTCACTGGCACTTGTCTGGTTTATTAAAGTACATCTTAACAGTAATATCTGTTTGTGATCCCCAGTGGAATCAGGAATGTCTAGGGTACATGCTGCGTTTGATTTCTCAATTCTCGGTGGATGACCCAGGACATGGGGAGGCTGAAGGCTGCAGCCCTCGAAACAGGAGAGCTGTAAACAAGAAAAACAGTGCTTTTGTAATCTCCACTATATCACAGGTAAGCATGATGGCCATCTTGCTTCTTTTGTGTGCTTGTTTATTGAAATGTTTGTGTAAAACAAAGGGATGTGAGTTTTGAGGACTGCATCATTCTTATAAGGTAAAGGTACAGTAGTCCCGTAGCAGTTACCGCAGTAGGGGAGTGAAGTGTTAGAGACTTCACTGCACTAGGTCCAGCATACAGAGGTGGGGGTGACCAGTTCCCTTCCTCGCTGCCTTTTCCTTCCCTAACTCAAGAGCAAAGTCAGGTACCCATTTACAGCTGGGTAGACAAGCGTGTCGACGCAGTGAATGAAACCCAGCACCTTTGCCATGAGAGACTAGCACTCTAACCACTGTGTCAGTCGGACACCCATCGCTCTTATGAGTGTTATGTTTTTAGAGTTTTTATATTGTTAGGTTTTTTTTAACTTTCTTTGGTCAGCCTAAATGTTCAGCGTAATGATGGTTTTTTTTTTTTTTTTTTGGTTTGCTGTCCACTTGTAGTTCCTAAGGTTGTAGGATGTTGCATTTTATTGTTTCCTCTTGTTTTGCTACCAGTTCCATAATGTGTTTGGATGTTGCAGATTATTATTTGAATTGTTACTTTCACTAAACAATGTATGCTCAGTTCAGACGTTGAGATGTCTTGGTTTTTTAACTGCATTCTGATAGTTTTTAAAACATTTTGTTAAATTAAAAAAAAAAATTAATTCTTTCTCATGCCAGGCTTTTCAAGTATTGGGATATTACATTATTTTTATTTATTAACATTTTTCTTCTTTGTTTATTTATTTTTTTTCTGCGTTAAACATTTTCCCGCTCTTAAAATGCTCAGATGTCAGATTTTTACCTCCTGTTTTTCTTTCATTTTTGACCCCTTTTTTTCTCTCCCATTGTTACTTAAGGGGAGGAGCTACCCTGAAATGCTATTTTCGTTATTAATTGCTGGATTTCAATGAAAATGCACAGACTTAACCTATATCAATACTAGATACGAAAAATGAAGAGTTTTATGGCACTGCACTACTGGTTGCCATAGAAACGGCGGCCATATTGGATTCTATTCTATTTCAATTTGCTAAGGCTTTTTTATTTATTAAGCTATGAATACCAAATATGAACACAACGTTTATCATTATATTTTAAAACTTTTCGATTGGTGGATTTTTGATAACTTTAATACAAAAAAAAGTTGTAGAACTTTGAATATAGTGTCTAAAAAAAGTAACAAATTTTGATAAATTTTACATTACTTTTTGCAATAAATCAAAAGTTTGATCAGATACTCAAAATCCAGCAGTATGAAAGTTTTAAAAGATTATGGGCAACATGTGTGCCAATTTTTATGTCAATTAACACATAAGTGTGGAAGTTTTAAGGAAATTAGGATGAAAATATTAGATTTTGAGAAAATCGCATTTTTCTCCATAAATAGACTACAATTAAATAAGTCTGTAATATTGCCCCTGAAAAATTGCTTACTTGTCATTTAGAACATACTGGTTGCATAGCCAGCTTCCTCTGCAGCTTCCTATCTGGCTTTCTGTTGAAATTTGTGCCTAATTTCCTTCCTTGTCTTAGCGCAGTTTTCTGCCGTTTTAGAGCTGAACAATATTGGATTCTTTGTTCTACTTCAATTTGCTAAAGCTTTTTTATTTATTAAGCTATGAATACCAAATATGAACACAATGTTTATCATTATATGTTAAAACTTTTCCAGTGATGGATTTTTGATAACTTTAATACAAAAAAAAAGTTGTAGGACTTTGAAAATAACGTCTAAAAATATTAAGAAATTATACTAAATTTTACATTACTTTTGTCAATTAACCAAAAATTTGATCAGATACTTAAAATCTATCACATAAAAAGTTTTAAAAGATTATGGGCAATATATGTTCTAATTCTTACTTTTCCTGTGATGGATTTTTGATAACTTTAATACAAAAAAAGCTGTAGGACTTTGAAAATAGTGTCTAAAAAATAGTAACAAATTTTACTAAATTTTACATTACTTTTGTCAATTAATCAAAAGTTTGATCAGAGACTTAAAATCCATCACATAAAAAGTTTTAAAAGATTATGGGCAATATATGTTCCAATTCTTACATAAGTGTGGAAATTATAAGAAAAGTAGGATTAAAAAATAGATTATGAGAAAACCGCATTTTTATACATAAGAAGACAACAATTAAATAAGTATGTAATACTACAGCAAAAAGATAACTTACTTGTCATTCAGAACATACCGGCCATATATCCAGCTTCCTCTGCAGCTTCTTGTCTGGATTTCTGTTGAGATGTGTGCTTTGCTATCACCATCACTTAACATGGTGGTGTAGCAAAATTTTGTGTCGTGTCACAGACCGGCTCCATAAAACACTAGCTGCCTCAGCCTCCATTACACCTGAACTTCCTAGAAAGAAGAAAAGGTATGAATTAGTAAAACTTAAAATAATGATGTAAGCAGACATTGAACACTTTCCTTTACAATGTAGAAGCAAATGTAGTACAAAGGAAGCAAAGCAAACACATGTAAGTAATAAATTATGTTACTAAAACTGATACTTATGGAGAAATTAAAATTAGATCAGTTTAAATTTTTAGACAAGGAGAAGGAGAAATCAAAAATAAGATTCAGAAGTAAATACCTTCAAAATTTATATCACATCCTTGCTTCACATGCTCCTCTTTCCATTTGCTGAAGTTTCCCGGGGCTTCCTTCTGGTACCAAGAACCAGTTGCAGCACATGTCTGACAGTATTTTGAAAGCACATGGGCATCTATAACAAGACCTGTCAAGATCTCCACAACACATCCAATAATAATTTTTGAACTGTGGCCCCAGCTGCCATCAAAACCGACTCCAATATCCATAATATGTTCATGATATGGTTGATTGCTCTGAGCACAGTTTACACTGCATGCTAGCTTAGCAGCATGATCAAATATTAATTTTGTGAGTTCTGGTGTTTGCAAATAAATATTTTTTGCAATTGTGTTGAAAGTTTTTTGATGCAGGCCAGGCATATCCATGTTATGTGCAAAGTAGTTAAATTTATAGGGTCCCATTCCTGATAACAATGATGATAGAACTGCAACTTTGTTCACACTGAATGAATTATGTTCATCCACCGATGATGTGTACGTTGATGCAACGGTTTTGTTGCAAACATAACAATTCACTTTGATGAATGTGTTGAACAAGACCTCTCTTGGCCTGATTATTAATTTCTGCAGACAGCTTCCCATAGCATTCTGGACATGCAAGCTGACTAACAAGGTTGCATATCTCAGACATATCAACTATAGTTCTGGAGACCGTATTGTAAGGCGTTGAAGCTTCTTGCACCGATGAGGCACTTAGTTCCAGCTTTTTACAGAACCGTGGTGTGCTGTGGGGTGAAGAGGTAGAAGTTGTAGAAGAGCTTGTGCTGGCTCCTTCATTTACAGCTGAAGCTGACAGTATAACCTCAGGCAGACTAGGCTCATTAGGGGGACCATTTAGTTCTGAAAAAAGTACATAAGAAATAATCATCACAGCTCAAGAAACATGTCACATGCTTATAAATACAATGATAATTTATCGTATAATGTGGAATCATGTCATTTTGTCAAACCAGAAAAATGTGATCACTGTTTACTGCCAACGCGTTTACTAAAACCTTGCAAATACATAATTTTAATTTTAATAATTTATTCACAAAAATAAAAAGTATATCGTTGAACCCTTTATTCATAAGGACATATTGTGTATGTAATTCAAGAAAAATTAAGTCAGTTTTTTCCAATATCAAAATATAGTACCTTCTTCCCCCTCCACTCAGTTCTAACAGAGTCAATCAAAACTAAATTTCTGTAGGCCCTTGGACTAAATGTGTTGTGCGTGCCTGGCTTTCAACAGTGATTCTTTTTTACCATTACCATAACAAAATTAGCGATTTTTACCTGCACTATCTTGGTTCCATCTTTTCTCCCTGGCCGTTTCCATGTTTAGATGATGAAAGCTATTCTTTTTTTCGAGGCATTTTTGGCATTTCACACAAAAAGTTCCGAAAAATGAAGTCTAACTAAATATGTAACACAGAATTTATCAATCTGACGCCATATTGTCAACACTGCGGTTACAAGTCACGTGGATTCACGCAGCCAACGAACAGTTTAGAATAGTGAGCGGAAAAAGCCGATGTCAGTGAATGTCCGACGATTTCCTTCTTCTTCTTCTTGCGATCGCATCTTTGATGATTACACCGTCAGACGAGTTCTCATGATGAATTCGACTGTTGTTTGAAGTCCTCTTTAACTCCATATAGCTTTGAGTTTAGTGTTGAGTCATTGGGCCAGTATATCTTTCTTAACTGGTCATACAGAGGACAGTCCTGTAGAACATGCTCAGCAGTTTGTTCGTTTAATCCACATGTGCACAGTGGTGAAGCAGACAATCGTAGCTTGTGCATGTGTTTATTCAGTTTGTTATGCCCTGTCCTGAGTCGAAAAATAGTTGTCTGTCCCTGCCGGTCGAGAGTGTGATAGTCGTCTTTGGGTTGGTTCTGTTCTCTTCTGATAGTCTGGATAGCTCTCTTTTTTCTCAAAGTATGTGACTTCATTATCTTCTTGTTCACATTCTCCTCCCTTTTTTGCAAGTTTATCTGCCTTTTCATTTCCGGGTACACCACAATGAGATGGTACCCCACTGAAGTATGGTTCTCTTTTTGGCAGCTACCTTGTTTAGTTCATTTCTCAGATGCGGGAGTTTACCACCCTTGAGAGCTTGCAGGACAGACAGTGCATCTGTGAGGATGACTACCTGGTGGCAGTCAGAGTTTGGTGGTGTTTATAAATCATATTTGCAGCTTGCTCTAGAGCTTGAACCTCAGCTGTATAGTTGGAACAGAATTTACCAGTGGGAATGTGCCTAGTCTCATAGTGGTTGTCAGGATATGAGATAAAGATACCGGCACCTCCATTCCTAACAGCATTAGTTGCTGATCCATCTGTATAGGCATGTATCCATGATTGATCGGGATAGCTTTCTTGGATCATACTCAATGTAGCAGTTCGTTTTTTGCAGATCATTATACTCACATCCACTTGTGAGACCACTGACTGTTGTATTAATTTGGAGGGCACTGCTGGCCTGCTCCCATGGTACAGGGTATAGGGTGGGCTTCAGTGGTGTTGTCTTCATGGATAGGTCTTCTTGATGCTGTCTTATAAGTCTTTTCCCCCGATGCACAAAGCTGCTACGCTTTAGACGTCCCAATGCCAGATCATCTAGTCTTGCCTTCATTGGGTGCATTGGCATACTGTTGTACTTTTCCATCTGGATCATGGTTTTTGTGTCTCTTCTATGGGACAATGTCTGTAATCCAGCAACCTTCTGCATCTCTGTTATTGGTGTAGTTTTCATGGCTCCTGTAAATGAGCCTGAGAGCTTGATTTTGCACCTTGTCCAAAGACTGCAGATGTGAGTTAGCAGCTGATGACCATGCTGCTGAGCTAAACTCTAAGTGTGGTCTTATTACTCCATTATTAATCTTCTTTAGATTTCGTTCATTTGCTCCCCAGTTGGTACCTGCTAATTTTCTGAGTATGCCTAGTCGTCTTCGGGCCTTTCCTTCTGCATTTTCAATATGCTTATTCCATGTAAGCCTTTGGTCAAATGTCACCCCAAGATAGGTGGGGTAGCTTTCTTCCTTGATCACGGTTGTCCCTAGGTGTATGTTAGCTGATTTGTCCTTGGGGGCGAGGGAGAACAGTGTTGTGGAGGGTTTGTCTGTGTTTATTGTGATAAGCCATTTCTCTGCCCATGACACTAGCATGTCTGCTGCCCGCTGCATTCTATAATTTGCTGTGGCGACATTTTCATCAGCGCACCAGAGTACTAGGTCATCTGCATATAAGGCAGCTTTAACTCCTGCAGGGAGATCTTTCACCAGGTCATTGATGTAAACAAGGAAGAGTGTTGGGGAAATTACTCCTCCTTGAGGTACCCCCTGATGGAGCAACACTTTTCTGCTCTGCAGACCGTCAAGAGTGACTCTAGTTCTCCTGTTATGCAAGTATGACTGGATCCATTTCATCATGTTGCCTTGGATTCCACTTCTCCTAAGTTTTGCAATGAGGCCATCTTTCCACACCTTGTCAAAGGCCTGCTTGAAGTCGACCCAGATCGTTAGGACCCTTTTCTTCTCCTGGAAGGCATCTTCTATTGCTTGAGACAAGTAAGTAACTTGGTCTTCTATACTGTAGCATTCTCTAAATCCAGCTTGTTCCGGCACCAGGATCTGCTCAGACTCTAAATCCCATTTCAATCTGTGGTTGACTATTCGCTCCAGAGTCTTCCCAACACAGCTTGTGAGACTGATTGGCCGGTAACTTGCAGCCTCGGTCTTACATTTCCCTTTCTTTAGTATGGGTATTGTGATGGCTTCTCTCCATACTTGGGGTACCGTTCCTTTCAACCAGCTGTGGTTGAATATCTCAAGCAGTTTTGTCTTTGCTGCTGAGCTCAGATTTACTAGCATTTCGTTGCTGATTTTGTCTGGGCCGGGTAACTTTTGAAACTTAAGCTTGGAAATAGCCTTCTGTAGTTCTCCTAGTGTGATGGGTTCCCTCATTGGGGCAGGAGTATCTGTCTGTCCCATGGTTGCCAGTATTTCTTTTCTTATCTCTCTCTGATGGTCTATGTTAATGGGTAAGTTGCTTTCTGAACTGTATCTTCTAGCAAACAAGTCTGCAGCTTGTTTTCCTCTGAAAAGTTTGCCACCTTCATCCAATGTGATAGTCTGCCTTGTGAGGAATGCTCTTCATTTAGAGACTTGACTAATCTCCAAAGTTTCCTGCCGTCTTTCTCAAGGTTCAGCGATGCCGTTTTAGTTCTCCAGCTTTTCCGCTTTTCTTCTAGCTTTGTTCTCTGAAACTCTGCTACAGCCTTTTTCCATTTGTTGTGAGTTTCAAGTGAAGGCTGAGACTCTGCGTCCTTTCTAGCCTTGTCCATAGCTTCCTGACGTTCTTGGAGTGTGCTGGACCAGTATGGTATGTAGTTACGCCGGCATCCTTTGGGAATGGTTTCTTTTGCAGCTTGTAGTATGCATCTGTTGAAGTCTTTTACCACTTCATTAATGTCTCTGTTCTGTACCTTGAGGGTAGACAGCAGCGTGTTCACCTGATGCCTGAATAAACCCCAGTTGGCTTTTTTGTAGTTCCATCTTGTAATGGCTGGGCCTGTACTGAGAGTTGCACTCTGGACAGTAAGAAAGATTGGGCGATGGTCGCTTCCCCCTAGTTGGTCTCCTACTTCTCTACTAATAGATCCAGCTATATCTGGTGTGGAGAAGGCAAGATCTGGTGTTGAGGTTGTGTGCCATCCTCTGGAGTAGAAGGTAGGAGTATCTGTGGCATTATTGACTAGGATTAGGGAGTGATCATCTTGCCAAGTTTCAACCTCTTCACCTCTGTGATCCAGATGGTTATAGCCCCAGCTCTGGGAGTGGCTATTAAAGTCTCCAACTGCTATAAAGTTGGTGGCTGGTACCTGTATAGAGCTGAGACTCAGGGTTTGTTGTTCGGACAGTAATAGTTCAGGAGTTCTATTTCCATCTTGTCTACCTTTATCTGCAGCAGCTGATATTCTGCTCCATCCATGAAGGTTTTCCTTTCGTGTGCAGGAATGTTATTCCTTACAAGAGTAAGTACTCCTCCTTTTCGTCTATCTTGTCTGTCGGATCTGAAGCATTGATATCCCCTTATTTTAAAGGTTTGATCTGCTTTCAAGTGAGTCTCTTGGATACAGCAAACACTGACTTGCTTCTCATACAAGATGTTTTCCAGCTCTGTCTTTTTGCTGTATCCAGCCTGCTTGCTGTTCACTCCCTCTGCATTCCAGTGCATCATGACAAGTGGCACTCTGGGTTTCTCTTTTTCTGTTTTGTTTTGGTCAGTAGTTCTCCTCCGCCGTCTGTTGACTCCACAAGACGGTCTAGAGGGTCCTCCAGTAGCTGAGGGTGGGCTCTGTCGAGGCTCAGAGCCCGGCACTGCACCTGCCTGGTGGAGCTCCACAGGGCGAGCACCAGAACGAGATTTATTTGACGGTGTACTCTCCATAGAAAAAAAAAAGCGAGTTGCATGATACTGTGGTTTCCGGTGCGCCTTCTGGCCCAGTATCTACGACTTTAGCACCTGTTCAACGGGAGAGTGGGCTCATCCCTAATCTGTTTATGTTCCCAGTAGTAGACTATTCGCAAGCAGCCTGGGGGTGTCACTGCTCTGCGCGGACCTTGTTTACCGAGGCGGCGTCCGAGCTCGTATGGTGAAAATATGGTTGCGTTATCTTCAAAATAGCCCTGTCTTTCCCGTGGCTTTTCTGCCATCCTGCAACTTTGAGTTAGGGAGTTCTGAGCTCCAGTCTCTTTCCCAGGCATTTTATCCTGGCCTGGCACGCATACAGAGGACCCCACTTCTGGTTCTAAGTTAGCAGTTGGGGATAGGTGGGGTAGCACACTGTGCATTCCCCGTCATCCAGGGGGCTCTCCAACTATGCAGAGCTTGCACAATGCTGTGCTCTGGTTCGGGGCTCTCCCAAGGAATCCTCACGTCCTGCACAGAGCCACTTCCCGATACCCACCACCTGCCAACCCTCCATTGTAGAAATCTCCTGCATGCGGCCATCCAGTCAAGAGCCAGTATTAAGTCTGGTGCCCAAGTGATCCCCCCAAGCTCAGTGTGCAATGCTGGGTTCTCATCATGCTGCAACACAGGAGGGATTGTGATGCTCAGCCATCTCTCTCAATTCTGCACCGATAAGTGACATCGGGGACTTAACTTTGCCTCAGTACTGGAGGCCCCGTTTCCGGGTACACCACACACAGCCAATTGAGGCAACGGTCGCCATGGGCGTGATAGACGACAAACAGTGAAGAATGAGGCAAGAAAGCATTTAACCCATGAAGTGGGGGTGGATTGGTGCAGACCAGAGCATGTACCACTCGCCGGTGGGTTCTGCATCTACACCTATAGGGTTCCACCCACTCCTCAGCCCATTTAGTCTGGCCCCTCACCCAGGACCTGTCCGGCTTGGGTGACCCTGCCAGGAGTAAAACTCCCGCCGGCATAGCTCCCGGGATCATTGAGGCGCTCAAGCTCTCCAACCACGGCAAGGTAGGCTTACATGTGGAGAGCGACGATTTCCATATATGGAGGTAATCGGTAAAAAAGCGACCCATAAAATCTCGATCTTGGCGGGTATAATTTTGTTACCAAAATAAATGAACTACATCACAGGATTCCCCAGATCTAGGCGAATCCAATGATGTATAATACGTAGGGGTGCAGGCTTGGTTGCTATGGGAAAAACTAGGTCAAATTAGGCCAATTTTCTCGAGTTTGAGAAAATCTATCTGTACCATACCTTTTTCAAAGTCAAAATACATATTGTTAGAGTGCATTTTGACATTTAATTCTGTTATATTTAGATTCAGGAGATGTTAAAGTATCAGAAAATGGACTAATCCCAAAATCCATCATTTTTGTATTTTGACGTTAATTTAATGCCCGCTCCTGGCCTTAAAAAAGTGAGATTTCCCCTGTTTTTTTATTTATTTTTCAAACTTTGTCTTGCCAATTTGTACATAAAAATTATAGTTATATGTTTAATCCATTACCAATTAAAACGCTCAAAATCACCCACGTACAAAGTCAAAATCCCTTCCAAAACGGCCAATACTGCCTGTGAAATCGTAGTCATTCGTTGCCATAATGCATCGAGATCTCGCTATTAATTATACCGGAGTTATAATGAGATTTCCGGTAACAAGCGAAGCTTCCGTTTTCTGAAATTATTTTCAAAATTGATCGATATTTAGATTTTTTTGTGATTTTTTTTTTTTTAAAGCCATGGCTTTGCAGGCAGTGGAATCTTTGCTTTGGAAGCCGAGAGATGATGTATTTTTATCAAAACGATGAGGGTGCTGTCGAATCAGATGTAGATATTGAATATGAACCCGATTAGACTCATGATAGCGGCATTGACGAAATTGAATCTAGTGAAAGTAGTAATTATACAGACAACAGATCAAAGAAAATAGACTTGTCAACAAAGCCCACTTCAGTTGAAATTTGTGACTTTGTGGGAAACCCTGGACCTAAACACATTCTAGATCTAGATGCTGCATCTTACGATTACTTCAGTTTGTTTATGGGTAAAGAATGTTATCAAATGGGCTCAATACAAACAAGGAAAAAGCAGCAGTAAACAACTTAAGTGAATGCATATGCAAAAAAAAGAAACAATATTTTGTTTTCTCAAAGCACAAACCAAACACATCCGGGCATTCTGCAGAGACCGTTTATGACTGCACAGTGTGCAGAATTCATTGCAATGAACTGGTCTGTTCATCATGTCATTCTTTTCTTCTTCTTTTCTTTGATCCTTAGCCGCCGACCGTTAAAGCAGTCAGTGGCCATCACGCCTAGTGGCGTCTTGTAGGGCAACAACAAATTGATTCCACCTTGCTCGGTCGGTGGCCATCCTTTGTACAGTACCCCCAACTCTGGTTCATTCTTTGCATCTCAGCCTCCACAGTCCTCCGCCAGGTTGTTTTTGGTCGGCCTCTCTTTCGTTTTCCTTCAGGGGTCCAAAGCATAGCTGTTCTTGTGATGGCATCGGGGTCTCTTCTGAGGACATGGCCAACCCAGCTCCAGCGTCTGCCAGTTATGATGGTGTGCATGTCCTCTTGCTTGCTCTGAGTAAGCAGATCTTGGTTGGTGATGGTATTCGGCCAAAAGATTCAGTGAATTATTCTTAGGCATGTTGTGTGAAAAGAGGACAATTTCGACATTTCCTTCTCTGTAACTCTCCAGCATTCTGCACCATAGAGAAGCACAGAAAGCACACAGCTCTGATATAATCTTAATTTTGTGCTTGTGCTGTATTGAGAGGACTTCCAGATGTTGTTTAGGCTAAAAAAAGGCTGCTCTTGCCTTATTCATTCTGATGTTGATGTCTTTGCCTGCCCCGCTGTCTGGTGTTACTATGCATCCTAGGTATGTGAAGGTGTCTGTCTGTGCCAGTTGCTGATTCCTTACTGATATGGGCTCACGGTTGCTCACATTGAGCGTCATGACCTCTGACTTCCTTAAATTGATGTTCAAGCCCACCTGCTGGCTAAACTTATTAAGTCTGTCCGTTTTTTCCTGGATGTGTTGATGTGAATGTGCTAGTAGTGCAATGTCATCTGCATATTCCAGATCTTCTAATGTAGAAAATGTAGTCCATCTTATTCCTCTTGGACTGCCCTCTGTTGTCTGTCGCATCACCCAGTCTATGACTGTTAAAAATAGAGTGGTTGATAAGGGGCATCCCTGTCGTACTCCTGTCTTCACCTCAAAGGTTAGGTTGCTCTGCCCAACACTACACGTAAAGTTGGCATAGAGGCTTTTTATGATTGACATGAGTAGTTATATTTAGTTTATGAAAATGAATGTTTATATCTTTTGTGGTAATGAATTAGCACAACAAATGTTCAAAATGTTTTTAAACATACTTTTTTCACCACATTAATAAAATTATTATTGCATAATACTAATATATACAGTTATTAAGAATACTGCAGATGATACAAGATTCAATTCTGCGTATTTAAAACTAATAAATGTAATTTTAACTCAGTTGTTTTTGTGAATATTTTTTAGACGATAACTATGTTAGAAAATGGAGTTGCTCCCCATGCCTTGGACGTTAAAATAAAGATATAGTATACTGGACAGTACGTTAAAAGGTTAATTATATGTTTTCATACTCAGTTTTATTATACTATCTGGTTTGAATATTTTCTTACTTTTTCATCAGTATAATACTGGAAGGTATTAGGTAGTATGCTATTGTTTTTCTACTGTTGTACTTGTTATCTCCAGTATGTACATGCAGCCGTTAAGTTGCTTGATTTCATTTAGAGTCTGATTTTCATATCATGTGTTCCTGCTTTTTATTTTTTCTGCAGTCCATACTTGAAAAGCTGGATGTGCAGGCAGTTGTGAAAATTCTTATGCAAATTCTGTATGATGCTGCAATGCCGATGTAAGTATAAAACAGTTAATGCTGAACAGTACTTACAAACCTTCATTTAATGAATTTAAATTATATTTTGTGTTGTTGGCTCCACATGTCAGAGTCTGTTGTGTTCAATAATTGTAATTTGTATTGAAAACTGCTTCTCATTTGAGCTCAGGTTATTATGAAAAGTTTAATCAAACAATCAATATCCTTTAACTCTCCAAGGAGCCGAGGCCTTCAACAAACACATGCCAAGTCCTCTTGTCATGTGCCATCAGCTCAAGTTATATCCATGTCTTCCTCATTGTGTCCACTTCTGTCTCCAGTTCTCTTCTCCATGTGTTATTTGGTCTACCTCTGCCTCTCTTACCCTGTGGATTCCAGAACAAGGACTGCCTTGTAACACTATCAGCAGGTTTCCTCAATGTGTGTCCTATCCATCGCCAGCATCTTCTCTTCTGTTTTGCCACTGGCACTTGTCTGGTCCATTATGAAAAGTTAAGCGAAGTAAAAAACAAGGCTGTTGTAAAAATAAAGTTAACGGAGATTAAAAACAGTAGGGACATAGTTGATAATTTAAAGAACCTAAATGAGATTTTTTTTTTAAACAATGTTAGTACAAAATAAAAAGAATTAATTGAGGTAAAAAAGATTGGAGATTTAATGATATTTAAAAGACAGGTAAATGAGAATAAAAGCAACAGGGATATAATTGAAAGACAATGGAAGAGAGAAGAAAGTTAGCTGAGATTTAAAACAACAAATATCCGTGTGGATTCAGATACTGGGGAGCAAATAGTTGGACCACTGCACCATATCTAGCAAGTCAAAAGCGGATGATCTTATCATATAACAGAAATTGCTGCAGTAATACCACTGTAAGGACATGTAATGAGGATTGGAACATGGTTCTTTTAAGAAGGCCAGCTGTAGTGATGACTCCACCACTCCTCGAGGTTTTTACAAGGAAAAGTTTTTTTTAAGTAAAACAAATTTTGTGCAATTGTCGAATATGAACAATTGATTAGTATGGAAATAAGTGAGAGGAAACTGGAATTTATCAAAGTAATTATGAAAGGTTATTTGAAATAAAAACAAAAGTGATGAAGCTAGCGGATTCATACGAAAGATTATGAAACACTTAAGTTCCAAATAAATGAGACAGTTTGAAATACATCAAAGAGATGTTCTGAATGAAACAAAATGATAGATTACAATTTATATATTTCTTCTTAGAAAAGTCAACAATTTCATTTCTACTGAAAATTTTCCTGTTAAATAAAGTTGCAACTGTTAATTGTTACATTTATAACATATAAGGAAGGGAAACCCGAGGCCTGTACACAGTAAATAAATATTAGACAAACATAAAGGTATGTTTTCAGGGACTCGTAAGAAATAAAGCAGTAGAACACTAGACAACAGAAAAACAACAGACGTGAGTGGCTTACCCAGGATTCGAACCCCGGACCTTCCTTAATTGTTACATCTTCATCATCAGCTGCCATCTCCACATTGAATGTTGACGGCAATGGCTCTCTAACATCTTCTGTCTCTTGTCTTGATGGTGTCTTGTCTTGATGGTGTCTTCTGTCTCTTGTCTCGATGGTGTCTTGTCTTGATGGTGTCTTCTATCTCTTGTCTTGATGGTGTCTTCTGTCTCTTGTCTTGATGGTGTCTTGTCTTGATGGTGTCTTCTATCTCTTGTCTTGATGTTGTCTTCTGTCTCTTGTCTTGATGGTGTCTTCTGCCTCTTGTCTTGATGGTGTCTTCTGCCTCTTGTCTTGATGGTGTCTTCTGTTTTTTGTCTTGATGGTCTCTTCTGTCTCTTGTCTGGATGGTGTCTTCTGTCTCTTGTCTTGATGGTGTCTTCTGCCTCTTGTCTTGATGTTGTCTTCTGCCTCTTGTCTTGATGGTGTCTTCTGTCTCGTCTTGATGGTGTCTTCTGTCTCTTGTCTTGATGGTGTCTTCTGTCTCTTGTTTTGATGGTGTCTTCTGTCTCTTGTCTTGATGGTGTCTTCTGTCTCTTGTTTTGATGGTGTCTTCTGTCTCTTGTCTTGATGGTGTCTTCTGTCTCTTGTTTTGATGGTGTCTTCTGTCTCTTGTCTTGATGGTGTCTTCTGTCTCTTGTCTTGATGGTGTCTTCTGTCTCGTCTTGATGGCGTCTTCTGTCTCTTGTCTTGATGGTGTCTTCTGTCTCTTGTCTTGATGGTGTCTTCTGTCTCTTGTCTTGATGGTGTCTTCTGTCTCTTGTTTTGATGGTGTCTTCTGTCTCTCATCTTGATGGTGTCTTCTGTCTCTTGTTTTGATGGTGTCTTCTGTCTCTTGTTTTGATGGTGTCTTCTGTCTTTTGTCTTGATGGTGTCTTCTGTCTCGTCTTGATGGTGTCTTATGTCTCTTGTCTTGATGATGTCTTCTGTCTCTTGTCTTGATGGTGTCTTCTGTCTCTTGTCTTGATTGTGTCTTCTTTCTCTTATCTTGATGGTGACTTCTTTCTCTTGTCTTGATGGTGTCTTCTGTCTCTTGTCTTGATGGTGCACTCTGATAGACTCTTTCCTGTCCATCTCTTTATGTTATCTTCCCACTTATAGAGCTGCCTTCCTCTTGCATGTTTGCCTTCAACTCTACCTTCCATTATGGTCTTCAGTGTCCGGTGTTATGTCTTTTTACATGGCCAAAATATTTTAGTTGCCTAATTTTGATCTCCTTCATTAATTGTCTTTTCATACCTAGGTTTTCTATGACCTCTTTATTTGTGTTCTTCTTTTTCATCAGACGTGCCACATTCTTCTATATATCCACATCTCAGAGGCCTCAGTTCTTTCTTTCACTTGCTTGTTCATTGCACATTTTTATTGTTACAATAGTCTAATAGTTGCAAGCTGATGGTTTACTAACTTTTACTTTTCAGGGACTCGAACCAACTGTACTGTGGAACTTGGGGGAGAAGGGAAGGTAAGTCTGTTGCTTTATTAGTCTACCATATAGGCATGTTTTTTTCTCCCCTTTCTTTCTATTTTGAGTATCTACTGTTGTCACTGAGCTTTATTTGAAGATTACTTGGCTCTCTTTGGCAATGAGAAACTCTCAGCTTGTGTCATGCTTGGGACCTGGATGTCAGGCTAAGGAGGAAGTGGACTGGTGTCTACCTTCCATGCAAGTTTGTAAGCTGCAGATAAGAAACGTTAAAGATTGTATTATCTAATAGTTACAGAAACAGTGAGCATTTTTGTCTTGGAGGAGGACGGAAGTCTGAATGACAAAATCAAATGATGGAGGATGCATTTTGAGGAGACATTAAGAAAATGGCAGACTGTCACGTAGCGTTTAAAGGATAAGAGAATTATGTAGAGGAAATAATAGATCTGATGTGGAAGATTTGGCTCAAGGAATCCCTGCTGGGTGTTCCCCCTTCCGAAGGGTGACGAAGAGGGTAAATTCTCCTAACTCGACAGGTCTAGAAAAGATTGTAAGGAGATATTTGGTCTCTCGCTACCGTCGTCCCCTTCTCAGTTATCTATTATTATTATTCTTTAATTTATATTATATTTTACGAGCCCCCCCTCCCTTATAAAGGAAGATGAACATAGACAATATTCAACATCTAATGGAAGGAACAAAGCGTGGGGTACAGTATATACACCCAATTGGTTTATTGCAATAAAATGAATAGATGGTGAATGATAGTATTGTCGATGGAATTAGTGTCTGCTGTATGTATTATGTGTCTCACAATTCAAGTGTTTTTCATCATGGATGACTAAACTAGGCATTGATGTAGTGAGTTCCCTTTTTCGTGGACTTAGCTTTTCAGCCCCCGGCTGATAGTGAAGTGTGGTTAGTTCTCCGGTCTCCTGACGTTGCCCCAGGTAGGTCTTGAATGGTTCGGATTTGCCTTCTCTGTGCTCGACTCCGTATTCTGCGCTGAGATGGGACTGTCGTGCAAGGCTCCACCATAGACTTCTCAAAGAGGGACGCTAACCCGCAATTAGACACGTGGCTTCAGTGCTTTTAATGCGAGAATTCGCCGATCTGGCTTAGACCTAGCTTTCTTGAGGGTTCCTGGGCAAGTGACAAAATGCTGGCTTTGCCGCCTTTTAGCGGGTCATTTCCGCTTGGACACGTGATCCGTAGCGTGCATCGTGTGACCTTAGCCTCGTTTTAGACGCTCCAATCAATAATGTTAAAAGTCACGTGATGTCTTCCTAAATGGCCTAAACTGGTTCTCCCAAGTTCAAGCAGTTCTAAATTAAAACAGGTTCCTAGCTACCGAGGTCATTGGTCAACAATGATGTCGTATCTAAAAATAGCGAGGAGAAAATACCGAACGCTAGGAGATTTTCCGCAAGTGACAATTCCCGGGACTTTGCGATCATGCATTGAGGATGAGAAAAAACGATGTCACGTAAATAATAAAAAAAATGAAGAGAAGATTGGGCAAGTTGTCACACAGACCAACACCAGAGAATCAAGATTAATGGAAACATATGATCACTTACATGCTCATATAAGGTATTAAGGTTACTGACACATTTATTGAAGCTGAGGGGAAGTGACGGAGTAGTTAAGTACTGAAAGTTACAGTTGTACACATCCAGGAAAACTGAAGATGAAAACCAAGGAGCATACTTGTCAGTCATAACTCTTAAAATATGTAAACATTGAGCTTAAAAGACTATGCAGAAAAAAATAGCAGAAGAGAGGGAATCGGACAGTGACATAATTCTTCTTCCTCGTTTGCCCCTGTACTTCTACATTAATGACTCTAATAAAGGCAGTAGTCAGCTCAAGGTTCCTGACATCTCGTTCGCCCTCAGACTTCTACATTAATGACTCTAATAAAGGCAGTAGTCAGCTCAAGGTTCCTGACATCTCGTTCGCCCTCAGACTTCTACATTAATGACTCTAATAAAGGTAGTAGGCAGCTCAAGGTTCCTGACATCTCGTTCGCCCTCAGACTTCTACATTAATGACTCTAATAAAGGCAGTAGTCAGCTCAAGGTTCCTGACATCTCGTTCGCCCTCAGACTTCTACATTAATGACTCTAATAAAGGCAGTAGTCAGCTCAAGGTTCCTGACATCTCGTTCGCCCTCAGACTTCTACATTAATGACTCTAATAAAGGTAGTAGGCAGCTCAAGGTTCCTGACATCTCGTTCGCCCTCAGACTTCTACATTAATGACTCTAATAAAGGCAGTAGTCAGCTCAAGGTTCCTGACATCTCGTTCGCCCTCAGACTTCTACATTAATGACTCTAATAAAGGCAGTAGTCAGCTCAAGGTTCCTGACATCTCGTTCGCCCTCAGACTTCTACATTAATGACTCTAATAAAGGTAGTAGTCAGCTCAAGGTTCCTGACATCTCGTTCGCCCTCAGACTTCTACATTAATGACTCTTGATAAAGGTAGTAGGCAGCTCAAGGTTCCTGACATCTCGTTCGCCCTCAGACTTCTACATTAATGACTCTATTAAAGGTAGTAGTCAGCTCAAGGTTCCTGACATCTCATTTGCCCCTGGACTTCTACACTAATGACTCTAATAAAGATAGTAGTCAGCTCAAGGTTCCTGGCATATCCAAACATAATTCAACTTCTGTTAACCAGTTATATGACAAATTATCCAAGATGTGAGCTAATCACGTATATTTGTTCAGTGTAATTTGCAGATAGAAGGCAGTTTTGCTTGTATTTCTAAAATCAGGAAAACTACTTGGTTAAGTGAATTATCTTCAAGAGTTACTTTTTTATTTTTGAAATTTGTTCTAACCAGTTTAATTTACTTTGTAAATTTTGAAATCTATTCTAGCCAGTTAAATGATGTTCGAGATTTGCTTTTTAACTTTTAAAAATCTTATCTAGCCATTTAAAGTCTCAAAGATGTTCATGAACTTTAAAATTAACTGGTGTCCAAGATGCCACTTGTAACTTCTGGGATGTCTAGTCAGTCACATAACCTCCAAGATTTGCATTGTTAACGTCTGACATTGTCTTTTCCTCAGTTGTGCAGTATGCCATGTCTTTCTTGGTGTCACTTGCATTCTCATGTGATCAAGTTTTGGACTTCCTGTGCAGTGCTGACAACTTTCACCTCTGGTTGAAGAGACTCACTCTTGAGGCCCCAGAGGTAATATATAGCAATTAAGAAATGTGTGTGTGTGAGTTAGTGAGAGAGAGAGCACACACTTCTCCCAGCACCACTTGTTCTGTCATCACATCATATCTCTTTTCTCTCCTGATGGAGAGTGGAACTATCACTGTGTCTGACCCTCATGCCGGAAACTTGCCTCAAATTATTTAAATGCACTTGCAGACGTGGTTTCTGTAGCCGATTGTCTCACATGATGAGGTTTGCTTGTATAACAATTTTTGGTCATTGGTCGTTTATGATCATTGGGAACTCTTTAGACTTTAGATTGAGAACTTAATCATTTTAATTAACTAGAGTTAATAGATATTATAAAGGGCAGATTGTAATTTAAAAGGATCCTGTTACACGCCCATTGAGGCATATTGGGAATATGGTGTTAGGCCCATATTTTCTTGACCATCGGCACACTAGGGGTGATGTGGTCAGCATCACGCTGGCTGCCCGCCTTAATCTCCCCAGAGTTGCTTTGTTACCCAATTCATGATGCTGTGTCGACCCCGAAACCGTTTGCAGTCTAAAAAATCCCACCTCATCTGGGGATCAAACCATGGACCACAGAGCTATGAAGCCAGTGCACTAATCACTGTGCTACCGCCTCTCCATTGTTATTTAAATGCTCTTGGAATTAGACTGTTTAGAATGATATGGAGTTGGTTATTAGAGATTATCTTAGACATCATAGAAATTTGTAGTTCTGGTCTGTTGTGCCTTATTGTTAAAGGGTTTTTTCTATTTCATTTGGTCTGTTAATAATATCTCTTGTATGGATCGTAATCATCCTCAAATGGCATAAAAATATCTGTAGTCAAAACGTCAAAAGAAAATGAAATATCTCGGCAAGAGGGTCAACAGAGACCAACTTCCTTTCAACGTTTAAAAACTATTCAGATCCTGATCCATCATTAAGTGATGTTTCTGTATGTCAGCCATTAAGTCACGTTTGTGTGGTCTCTGAGGGGGCAAAGAAAGATAAGTCTACTGCACCCTCGACATGTCATAGGAAGTGACTAATTGGAGGTTGTGTGTGGGGCTGTCAACCTCATCGTGCAAACTGTTTGCTACAGAAACAACCTCTGCAAGCTTTGATGCAGATTTTGTGCAAGGGGACTTTCTGCAGTGGTGGCTCCATAGAGAGCATAAGGGGAATGATGATGGTTGTATTATTGTCAATCAATCATTCAATACCCTTTAGCTTCCTGAGGAGCATAGGCCTTCAACAAACACATGCCAAGTCCTCTTGTCATGTGACATCAGCTCAAGTTATATCCATGTCTTCCTCATCATTTTCACCTCTGTATCCAGTTCTCTTCTCCATGTGTTTTTTGGTCTACCTCTGCCTCTCTTTCCCTGTGGAAATGTTCCACATTTGTATTATTGTAGTTGTTGTAATTGTTTGTTTCCATTTTTTTTTTTTTTCTCGTACGCCTGCTATTACTCGAGGCAAAATCTCAGGTTAGTATGTCTAACCTGAGACTGATTTTACGTGAGTATCCCTTTTTTTCTTGCACAGAGACAAGTGTCCCTCGCCATTCAGGCAGATACTCGCCGATTTCGGAGGTCGTTTGTTTCCATGTAAGCAGGCATGTGAGTTGTAGATGCTGAAATAATTGTAACAGGTCTCTGTGTCTAAGGTGTGTCCTGGCATGTCATTGACAGAGACTGAATGAAAGAATACACCTGTTTGCTAGTCAATTTGATTACGGAAACAATGGCAAATTGATTGATTTGTCGCTGCCCTAAAGATGCCATAAGGCATGATGGGCTACAGCGGCAAAGAAATCAATTTGCTGTTGCCCTAAGACGCCACTAGGCGTACTAGCCACTGACTGCTTTGTCGGTTGGTGGCTAAGGATGGAAGAAGAAGAAGAAGAAAAAGAATGAAAGAATCATCATAAGAATCCACTTTTACCTGATTTGTGTCCATGCATGTATACTTGTCTCTGCAGGCCCATGTTCGCAAGCAGGCATGCCTTGGTCTACACCGTCTCTGTCTGGGCAAGACTAAGCAGGAGAAGAAAGGGACGCCATTCTTGGTTCCTGTTTTAGAACAACTTCTGACGTTTCTGTCCGATTCGGAATTATTTAAACCCAAGAAATATGAGGTAAACTTTTTTGAGTCCATTTGGGAGACAGACTTCTTAAATTGTAACATTATCGTTTAGCTGTTTCTTTAAGTGTAATTTAAACTCCTGTTTATGTAGAAAGCATCTTCCTGTGTATAATGTTTCAGGGATTATGATGTATGTTTTTATGTTAGGCATATGAATTGTCTCATCATGTGGTGTAGCAGATTGTGATTAAAAGAAGAGCTAAAAATCACACATATCAACGTTCACAAGGGTTGGGTAGTTAATGAGATGCTTAATGAGAATAAATTCTAGATGTTTTGATATGATGGGGTTTTTTTGGTTTAATAAAAAGAGACATATTTGTGATGCATTTGTAAATGTTGGCAAACAGTAGCAAAATTTGACTTTGAGAAAAATCTCCCCTACAAGAAATGGACTAGCATCTTGGCAGGAACACAAAGTTGAGGGAGTGGACAGTGACATGAAACAAGATGATTAAAGAAGGCAAGAAGGAATTTCATAACATTGGGAAATGTATGAAATCTATTAAGATAAATCTGAAGGCGGTATATATGAATCTTGGCATGTATTACTCAGCAATCTTCCTTGGTTCTGTTCCGGATGTCCTCATATCCTCATATGTAACTCTCTCCTGTTGAAGTCTGGGGTGGTTTTGTGCCATGTTATTTGAAATTTATGGGGCATCTTTTGGAAATTTACCATACAATAACTGTGTTCCGCAGATGGACTTCACAAGAGAAGAAAAAGAAATATATGGTGCAGGTTGCCACGACTACTTCATTTTCCTTCCCGTGTGCCTTGATGAGTTGGACCCTCAACAGGTAAGTCTGTCTGTTTGTGGTTTTGTTTATTTGTACAGATCTAATGCATTAAAACAGGGGTTCCCAACCTTTTTTTGCACATGACACCCCCCCCCCCCCACCCCCCCCCCCCCCCCCCCCCCCCCCCCCACCCCCCCCCCCCCCCCCCCCCCCCCCCATAACACGCCCCCCCCCCGCCCCCCCCCCCCCCCCCCCCTTCTGAGCCTCATTTACCTCTGTAGTCCCCCTCACAGTCGCTGTTAGCTGAAAAAATGGACTTTACCGTGGCCTCCTAGAAATATGGCATGGCCCACTTTGAAAACCACTGCATTAGAAGATACTTGAAGGAAAGGGGTTGCTTTATGAGAGATGATGATGATGTAGTGGATAAGATGGGTACCGGTGGATATGCTGGATAAGAAAACATAATAAAGATAATATTTTGGTGAGTAGAACTGAAATATTACTTACTTATTCGTTCCCCTTCTACCGTGAGGTGTAGAGGTTTGGAAGAGAGAGCGCCAGACTATCCTATCGGCTGTCTTTCTCCTGGCGTGGTTCCATTCTAGTCCTCGGTCCTTCAAAGATTGTCTAATGTTGTCCTCCCAGCAGACTCTGGGTCGTCCTGGGGGTCTGGATCCCTGGCTCTTTGTGTCCCATGCTTGTCGTGGTAGCCGATCTTCTCCCATTCTGCAGACATGGCCAAACCATCTTAGTTGGGGCTGTGGGGTGGGATTTTAGGCCTTGATGTATAGTCTGGTTGCGGACCATGTCTCTTCTTGTTACTTCAACCACCTTCCTCAGATACCTCATTTCTGAAGTTTAGATCTGGCTTTTGTGGGTTGTAGTCATTGCCCATGACTCGCATCCATATTGTGATGCTGCACTGTAATTATGTCCTTCAACCGGCCCGATTCTGTGGTTCTATTTTGAATTTTCATCATTTTTTTTTTCTTCTCATTTGTATATATATCGTGTTTGGTATTTTTGGGTAGATAATTAAATGGGGTCGTTTTATGATGGTAGGTTTATTTCTTACTTCCACCAGTTTTACTTTCTTTCGATTTTCCGCGATTTTTCGTTGTTTACGGAAATCGCTATTTTCGGGCACACCTGTATGATGCGTCAGAAACGCATGTGGACGTGATCCAATTTTTGGAACGCGGTTTGCGCGGTTTCAAATCTGATTGGCGCAGCTCGTAGTTATTCTATTTTTCTAAGCATTTCCATTGGTCCGAGTGAAAGCTTAGGTTATGCGTAGGAAGGGAATCCGCGGGGGCGGTTCGCTTGTATATATGAGATAGAAAATTGCGGGCAAGTCTCTATCATAAGAAATAATTGTCAGCCGTCAGACTTCGTATTATCGTCTCCACTGTGGGAACAAAGCGGTATTGGTATGTAGTAATTTTATTATCGTTTATTTATTAGAGGGTTCTTTGAGAAATTCGCCCGTAGTTAACTTCTTCGGGGATATTAACTTTTAAGTTTTAAAACGATAGTGCCATCCATTATCATTTTTGAAGAACGACGTAAATATAACAGTGTGCTTATTCTTTCTATGATTTTGGCAGTAGATAGGAACGTGTGAAGTTATAAGCTACACGTGTGCTCATAGTTGTAGAATGTTATGTAAAACCACCATTTATTCCTGTGTATTTACAAATGTAATTTTATTGGGAATCGATTGTGTGTTCTAAATTTTATTATGCCTTAAATGTAAGAAATGCAGTCAGAGAGTAAAGATGTGTGTTATAAGTGAATCATACTGCTTAGGAGGAAATTATTCCTGTAGCACGAGATTTAATTTAATGTTGGAGTAAGCCAGGAAACCTCATGTGTAAATGTTAAAAAGGAGGCCACGGGATTTCGGACAAAGAAGTTCCCTAGCTGTAATGTTGGGACACGGGGTTAGCCATGCGTAACAGCCAAGTAATATGTCAGACAGGTCGGGAGGTTTTTGTTTACCTACCTGGCAGACTAGGAGCGTGAGATAGAGAGACACGTGGGTAGGAATATTTTATGTATGGTGGTTCAGAACGAAAGAAGGGGAGTGGGAGGAGAGAGATTTAAGTGCCACGTGGGTAGTATTATTTTATGTATTGTTGTACATGACGAGAGAAGTACTGAGTAAGGGAGTTATAAAGATTAATTGGTTAGAGAAGCGTTATGTTGGAGTTGGTGTACAATAGACGCCTTTTCTTTTGATTTCAGCGAGTCACGGCGAAACAGTGGGGGAGCATAATTTTGTCAAATAAAATTATCCACGGCAAAAAGACATATCTCAGGGTCAGAGTACTCGAGTTATCGTCAGGAGCAAAAGAACATAACCTAAACGGTCTATTGCAGTGAAGTTCAATTCTTCAGCAAGACTGGTTTCAATTGCGTACAGCCGGAAATCAAGGCTGTGTTTTTTTTTTTCCTCTAACTCCGGAGCGGGTTAAAAGAGGGAAGCTATTCAGCAGCAGAGAAGTTTGTCGACAGTTAATCAAGTACCTCATGCTTGACGCCAGAACTTCATCATCATCCTCCCCAGATTCAGGAACAGGTGAGAGGGTTACCATACCTGGGTCTTGAAAGAAACGAGAGAAGAGCGTAATAACGGAGACGCCGCATCATCAGTCGTCGAGTATTAGAGAGACACTGAGATCAAGAAGGAGAGAGGGAGAGAGAGAGGAGGGAGAAAATAGACAGGACCAGTAGGGTCTGTTCAGTGTCCACTCGAAGGATAGATACTGAGCCATTGTGTTACTCGAAGTCTATTATTTTAGCATCTCCAGTGGTGTTAGTTAGCGGCGCATATCGCCTAACAAGTGGAAAGCGGTGTAGACGTTCGTTGAGGAAGAGTCAACAGGACTGAGACAGTAGAATCTTATTTTGTTAGAGAGTGGAGACTAAAGTGGACAGCCCCCACAATAGTAGAGTTATTTTAATCACTAATCATTTTATTGTTCCTCAGCAGGGTGACAGAAAGAGTGAATGTGATTTGGGTTTTTTTTTTTCTAGTGTCTATCAATGTCCTTGTTACTTTGTTTTTTTCCAGGCCGTGCAACAGTGCACGCTAATTTTTCGATTTGATGTATGATGAACTTTAATGATTTCTGTGTGTAAATAAATTTATCTATAATATACTTACTGGATCAGCTTCTACACTCTATACTTATCTATGTTGTCTGTATAGTGGTGTCTGTGGTCGTTTTTTATACACCTTATCTCCTTGTGTTTAAAGGTAGTCAGAGGAGGGTGAGATTATAGCCATTTTGAAGTCACGAAGCGGCAAGGGGAGAGGCGAATCCTGGTTCTATCCCTTGAGCCAATAGTCTCATCTGTCCACAGGCATCTCAATTTTCATCTAATTCTATCTTCTCAGACTTTCTCATACTAGGGTCTTGCTTTCATTCAGGCAAACTCTAATAAACTTTAAAAACCACTTCGTGACATATATGTCAAGACTGGGACATAGGTGGAACGGCATACAGCCATCTTCGTTTTCTTACCAACCTCTCTCTTGCTGAGGAATCCTCGATTTATGGCCTGAAAAAGTCTCCCAGCTGCTGCTTTTCGAGTGGCCAACTCTTCTTTGATGCCTCCCTTTCGGTCTATAATAGCTCCGAGGTATTTAAAGTGGTCGACCTGCTCCAGGACCTGTTCTCCCAGCTTAATCTGATGTCTTCTTGCTTCTCGTGATATCACCTTGGATTTTGTTTTAGAGCTGCTTATGACCATCCCTCTCTTCTCCAGCTCTTCCTTCCAGACTTGCAGGTTGGATTGGAGATGTGCCTCTGATTTAGCAATCAGGGCAACATCATCAGCAAATGCCAGCTCTGAAATACATACCTGTCTCATCTTCCAGTACCCCACTGAATACTTTCTTGTTCTCTCCTTACATGCCTTGATAACATCGTCCATGAGGAGTATGAAAAGATAAGTTGACAGGATATCACCTTGTCTTACACCAGTGAACTGAAATATTTACCTTAGAAATTGTCTTTCTGATAGAAATCTTGCATTAGAATAAGAAAATACAATCAGGTGTCTGAAGATGAGATCATGTTTTGAAATCAGTAGGTTTTTTTTCTTCACATCTTTCTGTGAAATATAAAATTGACTTCTTGTGTTGACTGCATTCCAGACCAGCATTAACATGGATGCACTGCTGAAGCAAGTGACAGATGACATATTGAACCGTCCGTACTACGAAACATACAAGGGTTATGAAGAAGATGAGGGACTTATAGGGTTGTTGAATGTTGCAGCTGCACTGTACAAACACAGCCCACCATTTGTGCAGTCAGATGAAAATGCTGTAAGTTTGCCTTGAAGTTTAATTATATTCAGGTTGTGCTTTTCATCCTTCTGCTTGTGCAATCGGGCATTGTGGGAAGATGCTTTTTCCACTCTTATGCAAGGTATAAATTGTTTTGGCTAACATTAGGCCATGTTTTTTTTTTCCTACAGAATTTAATTAATACCTTCCACCCATCTTCTGTGGGCAGTCTTTGCCTTGAAACTAGGTCATCTGATTTTGAAAGTGTCTGATGATAGCAGACTTAAAAAAAAAAAAACAATTTTCTCTCAAATTTTGTCTGTGACAAAAATTTAAGCATTATTTATGATGCATGCTGTCAGTAATGCATGTTTTCATGTGCTTATGGATGGCTAGCTGTCAACTCCATTCTTCTTTGAGCTATTCTACCTTGTAATACCCTCAGAAAGAACAATTGGGCGACAGCAGCTGAGGTTCACAGATGCGTGCAAGAGAGACATGAGAGCACTGGACATAAATCCAGCAACCTGGGAGGATGAAGCTGCTGATCACACCAAGTGACAATGCTCTTTATGGCGCCACCTCAGATTGGGTGAAAAGAACTCTCACGGCAAACAGAAAAGGGGAGAAAACATCGAAAGGAACACCAGGAAAAAAGGCAGCTGAGTGCTGTCACCTCAGGGGTGCATTCCCATAGTCAGTTATGACTGAAAGGGTTATTATTATTATAATACTATCAGCAGGCTTCTTCAATGTGTTCTTTGTCCATCACTGGCATTTTCTTCTCAAAATATGTGGCACATATAACAAATACTTTTCATGGTATTTCCCAGAGATTCCTGGATGCTCTGTTTGATTTCCTGTTCCAAGTTCCTAGTCCAAGGCTTCCGTACCTACCAAAGTGCAAGAGCCAGAAGACACGACAGGCAGCTTATGACCTAATTGCTGAAGTGTGCAGTGGAGTAATGAGAAATTATTCCATTGCAGTGGACAAGTTCATGAAACAGAATACCAGAGGTATAGGGTTTATTTAATTGTTACATTTGAGTATTATAGATTAGTTGAACTAATTGTTAAGTAGTAGAGAGCCAGCTGTAAGTGCATATACTGCAGTATTTTTTTTTCGGACTCTCATAAGAACTGTTTGTGATCTTCTTTAACTGTAAGCTCCGAGACATTGACGGTTGAATACACTTGGTAGTTCAACAGTGATGATGTTGTACAACAAGAATAGTATTACATGTGCTCAACTGGACCTGTTATTAAAGATGGCAAACGAAGTTTAAGCATGAAAACTCCCGCACATATTAAAACCCGAAATGTGTATGGGGGGGGTTTTTTTTTAATCGATCCCAAAACTGATTCTGAAGTTGCAATTACATTTTAAAAGTTTGCAGTAAATTTGTGCTGAACCTTTTGTTTTTAAAATGGCTAAATAAGTTTGACTTGAAGTGTATTCAGCATGATAAAAGCTGTTATATCTTCTCTTATAATTTTCTTGGTATGTGTGCGATGAACTAACACTGACTGAAGGAGGTTTTTATTTTTTTAATTTTTTTTTTTTTTTCAATCATTACAAAGCCAAGAATACCATTTGCCTTCTTCTTCTTCTTTTCTTTTTTAAAATTCAGTTATCTGTTCCTCACTTTTTATAAGTGTGTTTTTAGGTTTTTAAAAAGAATCATGTCTGTGTGGGGGCGGGACTTTACTTGCTTGGTGAAAAAAAGTTGAAGGAATTGGAGACGAAGATACAAAATACAGGAGAAGTGGTGCTGCTGTTTTCAGGACATGAGAAAGAAATTGCACACCATAATTTTCTTGTTTGCCATTTCATGACAAGTTATAAGAAAAATACTAGTAAAATACAGATTTATTTTTGTGAATGAAAGTTGTATTTTCAGTTATTATTTTTTTCATTCCGTCAAAAATGAAGAAAATTTTTAACAGGTCATCTCACTTTTTCCTTTGTCTTTTTTAAAATTAGAAGCCCATTTATCCCTACCCATGGGACTACTGGCCTCAAGAAGATGGACGAGCCAAGTGTGGATATGTTGGCCTTACCAACCTGGGAGCCACTTGTTACATGGCTACAGCCATACAACAGATTTTTATGATTCCCAGGCTAAGACAAGCACTTCTGCACTTTTGAGGTATTTTTTGTACAGTTAGCAAGCCTGCTTGGGTGTTGCGTTGGTGTTACTGATTATACCCCATTTCAGATGTAGAGTTTTTACAACTGCTTGTTAAGTATAACGCTAAGACTGTTGGAATTTGGCATCAACGTAAGACTAACAAGGATGGACGTATGAGAGGATGGTGCCGTCATATGTGCAACCAGTGTCTCGATTGCAGTGATGTTGATTCTGATCAACAATAACAAAATAAACATGTACGAACATGAAATGGAACTGAAGAAGTCTGTCCAGAATAGAATTCAGTGGATAGGCACAGTTGAAAGAAGACACGGAAAGGACTTGGGACACATGATGCAGGACAAGAGAGCTTGGTGTGATCTAATTGATAGCTTCTGCTCCACAGGGAGCTATCAAGCAAAGAGAGAAAGGAGACAGGGATAACAACAATTACAGCTCTTTGAAAGATAGATGATGATGAATGTTGGGAGCTGCTCTGGGGCACATAAGCTCCAATTACTCTTGTTCGTGGTGTTTGTTGTACCACAGAGCGCTCCCAGTAAATGCATGTTATTGTATGACATCAGCGATTAAGAATGATGATGTAGGCAGGATGGCAAGGGTGACGTATGCTGGGTTACGTGGTCTTTTGGTAGTAGGAGCTCTGAGTGGTCATATGTGCCCAGCACAAGTGTGATTTTTGGAATGTGTTTTCCCCAGACATATAAATATTCTTGTACCTAGTTGTGAATTTGGACAGTAAGACGAATGTGTTTGTATCAGTGAGGATACAAGAATCTATCATTTATTCATATATTGGTGCGATACTTGTCAGATATGCAGAAGGGAGCTAATAAATGTTTTGAACCGTCTGGACAGTCTTCAAGGTCTGATTATTAATGTTTTTCTTGTGTTGAGGGTTGGGTTTTTCTCTCTTTGAGCATACTCAATTCAGATCTAAAACCACTAACCAAATGAAAACCCAACCAGCCACTCAGCTATGATGACATTTACAGTGTCACATAAACAAATGCAGCTTCATAAATTGCTTCATAAGTTTCTTATCCTCAGAGTTGAAAGTCAGGATAATTTTATGTTTTTTTTTCTATCTTATAAATTTCTACCACTGTCATGATTAGTTTGCTCTGATATCTGATAACAGTAACATTAAAAATAAATTGTTAATTTCCATAATACTGCTTGTTACTTCCATAATACTGCTTGTTACTTCCATAATACTGCTTGTTACTTCCATAATACTGCTTGTTACTTCCATAATACTGCTTGTTACTTCTTCATATCAACTAAATAATGTTTCTATAGTTTCATCTCAACTGCTGTCTTTAATATCATTATCATTTCTCTATGGTGCATGAAGCCATAGCTGCAGCTGCCCCCCCTCCCCCCCCCCCCCCATTGGAAGCCTGCGACAAAGCATATGCTCCTGCAGTAGTGGGTTCTGTAGTTGTTTGTTTAATGTGAGGTTGCTAGTTCCATGCACAACTGTCTATTATACACCATTTATGACGTGCCTGAGGGAACACTAGTTTTATTCTTTCTTTGTTTCCTCCTCAGAGAGAGAGAGAGACATCCCCCGCCACCGAGAACCACACCCTTTATTTCTGTGCACAATAGTTGGAAGTTATTTTTTGATGACAGATGTCTTCTTCTTCTTCCTCGTTCATCCTGAAAAGGATGTTGGTTGCATTGTGCCGCCGTTTACAGCGAAGCTCCGATATTTGCGCCTTTCGGCCTGGCACATCTGACTTCCGCTTGGCATTTTTTGGGACTGGGTATGCCTTCCCTCTTCGATCCCTACTCTCTCAGCCAGACTGCAGTGATGCAGCCTATTTCCAGGACCACCACTTTGGAGGTGGAGTAGGGTCTTGGTCAGCTCTGGTTCGCTGACGCAAGCAGTCAAGCTATGAGTCACTGACTGCATTCATCTCTTTTGCTGCATCTTTGGTCCTGATGACGGATGTGAAATATAAGCCCTGTGAAGTTCCCAGCTCACTCAGGCATATCATACAAAGTGACAAATTTGAGGTTGTGCATGGGGGTTAACAATCTCAATGTATAAAACATTTATTATCTCAGTGCCCAGTGGTGGCCCTTTTCTTGTTTCAGACTTCTTGCTGTTTTGTTCATCTCAATAATTCTTAGTTGTCTGTTCCTGACTTAGGTTATGTCTTATTGCTGATTGGTATTTTCTAGGATCCTGTCTATTTCTCTGTATTTGTGTGTGGGTGTGTTTACACCTATACACACATGCACACACATACATTTAACATAAATAATCTTGATTACAGGTTGACGACACCGGACCCCATGCCCCAATGATGATGGAACTACAGCGTATGTTTGCCTACCTGCAGGTAAGATGTTGTCACTGTTTGTTGCCAAGCAAAATCAAGTGTGAGGCAGCTCAGTGGTTCAGAACAATCCTGTGCTGATCATGAGGGCTTCATGGAAAACCTCCTATGGTAGATATTAGTGTTCATTAAGGGAATGCACTACAGTGAAAACTGACTTGTTCTAATAATATTTTCACACTTTATATATACTCAAAAGGACACATTGTATGTCCATGAACCAAATTCTACAGTTTATTTTGTTAAAAAACGTGATTACCATGGTAACCAAATAAAACATTGCCATATTGGATTTTTAACCAATTTTCAAGAGCAAAAATCATATATTTCCTTTTGTCCAAACTTTATCAAATTGCACACACGGTGTGACTGACAATTTAAAAATTGATCACAAGCTTATTTTAATAAGTTTAAAATTCTGTTTTTAATAATTTAAAAAAAAAATATATATTTGTATGAATAAAAAATAAAAAATAAAAGCAAATTACCAAAATATCAAAATTCACATGTGATCATTTAAAGATATACGAGGCGTGTTCAAATGAAACCCGTCCCAGTGGCTTTATAACAAATATATGTAAGGTACATCAGCAGGAGTAGTAGAATTAAATACAGCAATTGTTATGAAGCAAGTACGCACTGGGGTTCTTTAGAAATAGTCACCATAGGCATTCAGACACGCATCCCACTGCTTGGGTAGACGACGGATGCCGTCCGAGAAAAATGACTTTGGTTGCTTATTGAACCATTTGGTCACCGAGGCCCTGACGTCTGCATTGGAGGCGAATCGTTGTCCCTTTAGAGATTTTTTTAAGGGTCCGAACAAATGAAAGTCACATGGTGACAGATCGGGGCTGTAGGCTGGGTGTGGCAGAACTTCCCACCTTTTCCTTGCTAACGCTTCCTGCACAATGTTCGCAACATGTGGACGAGCATTGTCGTGCAACAGAATCACACCACGCGAAAGCATGCTGGGTCGTTTATTCTTGATGGCTGTATGCAGGTTGTCTAGTGTGTCTTTGTAGCGGATGGCATTGATGTTCACGCCAGGCTCTTTAAAGTCTACCAATAGAAGCCCTTCATGGTCAAAAAAATGCGGTCAGCATAACCTTACCGGCGGAAATCTGTGACTTGAATTTTTTGGGTTTTGGGGATCGGGGATGTTTCCATTGCATGCTCGCTGTTTTGCTGCATGGCTCAAAGTGGTGGCACCACGACTCATCGCCTGCCACTATGCGCAACAGAAATGCATCACCCTCCTCTTCGTAACGCAGCAGGTGGTTCAGACTCCACCCCATGCGTTCTTCCTTATGGTGATCGGTCAGCATCCATGGGACCCATTGTGAACACACCTTTCGATACTTCAGTTTCTTCCTAACCACCATTTGAACTGTCCCAAGAGACACAGCGAATTCCTCTGCTAGCGAACGTAAGCTCCGACGACGGTCCACCCGTATTGCTACATCAATCTCGGCGATGGCTTCTTCTGTCGCAACAATATGCACCTGACCTGGCCGCGGAAGATCTTTCGTTAACTGACGTCCTTCTCGAAACATTCGTGCCCAGTCTCTCACTGTAGTCTTAGACACACTTTTGTCACCATACACTGCTTTCATTTGGCGATGAATGTCGACTGGTCGACATTCTTCGGCTGTTAGGAACTGAATCGCTGATCGACCTTGGACGGATTCCGTATCACACCGGCCATTATTTTAACGGTCTGCATTCAAACAATGAATACTAGTGTCGCGTAGCGTTTGAAGGTTAAGAATTTATTAGAAGAAATAATAGATATGAATGTGGAAAATTTGGCTCAAGAATTCCTGTTGGGTTTTCCCACTTCTGAAGGGTGACGAAGAGGGTAAATTCTCCTAACTAGACAAGGTCTGGAAAAGGTTGTAAGGAGATATTTGGTCTCTCGCTACCATAGTCCCCTTCTCAGTTATCTATTATTGTTATCCTTTAAATTATATTATATTTTACGAGCCCCCCCCTCCCTTATAAAGGAAGATAAACATCAGACAATATGTAACATCTAATAGAAGGAACAAAGCATGGGGTACAGTATATACACCCAATTGGTTTATTGCAATTAAAATGAATAGATGGTGAATGATAGTATTGTCGATGGAATTAGTGTCTGCTGTATGTACTATGTGTCTCACATCAAGTGTTTTTCATCATGGATGACAAAAATATGCCATTGATATGGTGAGTTCCCTTTTTCGTGGAACTTATCTTTTCAGCCCCTGGCTGATAGTGAAGCATGGGTAGTTCTCCAGTCTCCTGACGTTGCCCCAGGTAGGTCTTGAATGGTTCGGATTTGCCTTCTCTGTGCTCGACTCCGTATTCTGCTCTGAGATTGGACTGTCGTGCAAGGCTCCACCATAGACTACTCAGATGGACGCTAACCCGCAATTTAGACACGTGGCTTCAGTGCTTATAATGCGTGAATTCGCCGATATCAGGATTAGTTCTAGCGGTCTCGAGGTTTCCTGGGCAAGTGAAAAATGGCTGGATTTGCCGCACTTTTAGCGGGTCATTTCCGCTTGGACACGTGATCCGTAGCGTGCATCATGTGACCTTAGCCTCATATAGACGCTCCAATCAATAACGTTAAAAGTCACGTGGGGGGGGGGGGGGGGGGGGGGGGGGGGGGGGGCGGGGGGGGGGGGGGGGGGGTGGGGGGGGGGGGGGGGGGGGGGGGGGGGGGGGGGGGGTGGGGGTTCCGAAAGTGGCATAAACTGGATCTATCTAAGTTTAAGCAGTCTTGTCTTAAATTAAAGCGGGTTCTAGCTACCGAGGTCAGGGGTCAACAATGACGTCGTATCTAAAAATAGTATTAGACTCGAGGAGAAAATCACTGAACGCTAGGAGAATATCTGCAAGGCTTTTCGATCATGCATTGAAGATGATAAAAAATGATGTGCTCGTAAATAATAATAAAAATGAAGAGAAGATTGGGCAAGTCGTCACACAAGCCCCTCCTCAAGTTTGACGTTCCATCCAACTCCTCTGGTCCTGTCTTCCTCTTCTTTTTTAGTTTCACATATCTCCTCGGTTGCGTCCGGATGTCTGCTCAAAAAATCTGCCCCCACGTTGTTCTTCCCAGGTAAGTATTCTGGTTTTCTTCCTGGTTTTCTTTGGGTGCCTACGTCTGCAGCAATGCTTCCCTAGGTCCTGTAACTGGTCTACCCTATGTGTTGAGGTTACCTGGTTACAATCTGAACAGGACTTCACATATCGAGCTATGTCTTCCATGATGCCGGGCCAATAATAACGGGTGGCTATCCTTTGATTTGTGGCACCATTACCCAGGTGTTCACTCAAAGTAGCACCGTGCCCCCATTCCATAACTTTATTTCTATATATGGATGGCACCACAATCTGTCCATGACTTTTTAGCCCTCTGCCAGTTTTCCTGTGCAAGAGTCTTTGTTCCATATAAAAGTCACCCTTTCTCCGAAGGTTATGTGAGTTTTGCAATTTGCCAAAGCAAGGCCCCAATGTGCTATCAGCTGCTTGAGCCCTTTTCATCTTATTCGGATGAATTTCTAATTTAGAGTCCCTCTCTATGCATTTGGAGTCAGACCTGGTCTGGATGGCAGCCATAACCACAGGCTTTACTGGTTCTCCTAAAAAGACATATCTACGCCCTAACATCAGGGGGTAGAAAGGATCCTCTAAAACTGCAGCATTGATTTCCCCTTCCACATAGCGACAACTGACCTGAATCTTCGCTATGGGCAAATTTAAGGGTAATGCTTCCTTGAGTGGCCCCTGGATATCCACTGTTTCTGTGGTGAGTTGTTCGGGGTGCACCAGAGATGCAGAAACGACCGCGTCATAGAACAAACCTGTGTCATACATCCCGATGACTTGTTTGCCATTCACGGTCACTGTCTCCTGTATAGGTGGGTGATGGAGGCTATTCTGACCTACTGTCAGTTCCTTCCTGTCAACAGCCCTCACCTGCAAACATGCAACCTGATGTGGAGGGTTTTTCCTTCTGCACTTGGCAGTATTGTGGTTGCTCATTTTACACGTCTTACACCACTTTTCTCCCCGCCTCTGATGCTGGAAAGCTGATCTCTGAGTAGTCTTGTAGTCTGGCTTGTCATGCTTTTTGAAGTTGTGGTAAGGTAGATTCATTTTGGGGTCCAAGTGTGCCTGAGGTGTCGGCCTCGATAATTCTTCCGGTTGGTTCCACCGGGATGGGTCATTCTCCGTTAGCGCTGCCTGATAACGTTCCGCCAACTGGACTATGGTTTCTAAAGTGCTGGCCCCATTCTCTGTCAGAAATCTTCTCATGTCGGAAGTCATGGTGTCCTTCAGTTGTTCAATAACGACCATCTCCTTCAGACCTTCCCAATCATGAGAAAAATTCCCTAGGGCACCCCACTTTTCCACGTACAAATCCAGTCTAGCAGCAAATTGAGCAAAGTTCTCTCCGACTTCCCAACTAGAGTTACGGAACCTCTTCCTATATGCATCAGCATGTAGCTCATAACGTATCAGGAGTGCCTTTTTCAGAGAGTCATAGTCATCCTGTAACCCTGGAGGAAGCTTGCTATACACTTCATAAGCAGTTCCTCTAAGCCCTTGTGACAGTTTCAGGTTCCACTTGCTCCTCTCCAACCCAAATGTGGTGGCAAACTTCTCAAATTTATCCAGATACATATCGATGAAGTCTGCTTGTTCTGAGAAAGCTTCGAATGGAAACGTCAAGGGTCCCAAGTTTGACATGAGTGAGGATGGCAAAGGTCCTATGCTCCCCATTTGCAAGGAGGGCATATTATCTGACCGTGGCGATTGGTTGCCTGATGATGTAGCTGCTGTCGCACCGGCTACTGGTTCAACTCTTTGAGCCTGTCCCTGCATCTCTAACTGCTTCATCTTCAGTGCATGCTCGCGTTCATCTCTCTCGCTTCTTTCCCTAGCGTCTACAGCTTTTATCCTCTCATCTATTTCTGCTAACTTTATTCGCTCTTCTCTTTCAGCTTTCGCTGTTTCTCGAGCGTAATACTTATCAGTCTCGACACTGACATAATTCGCAAGGTCCACCCCACTATAACCCAGATCTCGACCTGCCTCCCCTAGTGCCGCCTTAAGCTTAACTATTTCAGCCATCTTTTGCTGTTAATTATCAGACTGCTGTAGAATGAAATTACTACAGTTATGGAGACTTAAGGTCTGTAATTCAATGAAATACAAAATCATGAACTAACTTAATTAAATACAACATAAATAAAGGGATTCACCAATCAATGCCTGAAATTCTAGAAAAAATGTTTTCTGTCTTTCTAGAGCTCACTGTGTGAAAATACATGTGTTAAAATGGTATACTGTAATGACTGAATGAATGATACTATCCCAGAGGTATGATAAAATACATAAGTTCAAATCCCGGACTGAGACCCCAGTGTCACGTAGCGTTTGAAGGATAAGAATTTATTAGAAGAAATAATAGATATGAATGTGGAAAATTTGGCTCAAGAATTCCTGTTGGGTTTTCACACTTCTGAATGGTCACTAACAGGGTCACATCTCCTTACTAGACAAGGTCTGGAAAAGGTTGTAAGGAGATATTTGGTCTCTCGCTACCATAGTCCCCTTCTCAGTTATCTATTATTGTTATCCTTTAAATTATATTATATTTTACGAGCCCCCCCTCCCTTATAAAGGAAGATAAACATCAGACAATATGTAACATCTAATAGAAGGAACAAAGCATGGGGTACAGTATATACACCCAATTGGTTTATTGCAATTAAAATGAATAGATGGTGAATGATAGTATTGTCGATGGAATTAGTGTCTGCTGTATGTACTATGTGCACAAGCACAAAATTAAGATTATACCAGAGTTGCGTGCTTTCTGTGCTTCTCTATGGTGCGGAATGCTGGAGAGTCACAGAGAAAGAAATGTCAAAATTGTCCTCTTTTCACACAACATGCCTAAGAAAAATTCACCGAATCTTTTGGCCGAATACCATCACCAACCAAGATCTGCTTACTCGTAGCAAGCAAGAGGACATGCATACCATCATAGCTGGCAGACGCTGGAGCTGGGTTGGTCATGTCCTCAGAAGAGACCCCGATGCCATCACAAGAACAGCTATGCTTTGGACCCCTGAAGGAAAGCGAAAGAGAGGCCGACCAAAAAACAACTTGGCGGAGGACTGTGGAGGCTGAGATGCAAAGAATGAACCAGAGTTGGGGCACTGTACGAAGGATGGCCACCGACCGTGCAAAGTGGAATCAATTTGTTGTTGCCCTACAAGACGCCACTAGGCGTGATGGCCACTGACTGCTTTGACGGTCGGTGGTTAAGGATCGAAGAAGAAGAAGAAGAAGTATGTACTGTGTGTCTCACATCAAGTGTTTTTCATCATGGATGACAAAAATATGGCATTGATATGGTGAGTTCCCTTTTTCGTGGAACTTATCTTTTCAGCCCCTGGCTGATAGTGAAGCATGGGTAGTTCTCCAGTCTCCTGACGTTGCCCCAGGTAGGTCTTGAATGGTTCGGATTTGCCTTCTCTGTGCTCGACTCCGTATTCTGCTCTGAGATTGGACTGTCATGCAAGGTTCCACCATAGACTACTCAGATGGACGCTAACCCGCAATTTAGACACGTGGCTTCAGTGCTTTTAATGCGTGAATTCGCCGATATCAGGATTAGTTCTAGCGGTCTCGAGGTTTCCTGGGCAAGTGAAAAATGGCTGGATTTGCCGCACTTTTAGCGGGTCATTTCCGCTTGGACACGTGATCCGTAGCGTGCATCATGTGACCTTAGCCTCATATAGATGCTCCAATCAATAACGTTAAAAGTCGGGGGGGGGGGGGTCTGAAAGTGGCATAAACTGGTTCTATCTAAGTTTAAGCAGTCTTGTCTTAAATTAAAGCGGGTTCTAGCTACCGAGGTCAGAGGTCAACAATGACGTCGTATCTAAAAATAGTATTAGACTCGAGGAGAAAATCACTGAACGCTAGGAGAATATCCGCAAGGCTTTTCGATCATGCATTGAAGATGATAAAAAATGATGTGCTCGTAAATAATAATAAAAATGAAGAGAAGATTGGGCAAGTCGTCACAACTAGGAGAATGAACACTTACACACTTGTACATGCTTATGTGCTTATTACGTCAGATGTGACGTCATCATGCTCCTCCTACAGATGTCCACTTGGCGCAGCACGGGCGGGTTTCATTTGAACATGCTTCGTGTATATGTACTACATGCATGCCAAATTTGAGACTGGTCTGTTAGTTTTTACATTTTTTGTTAATAAAATGTTTACTCACTGAGTGCCTTGCCTTGTCCAGTATACTCCATTCTGGGGGGCCAAATGTCTCTAAAATTCTTCAGCACTGTATGCTGCAGCTTCGTGCAGCTCCTCCTCTCGCCTTTGTCTTGCCTAATTTTTCTTCTTTTTACAAGTATGTCAGCCTCATATTTCTGGCTGTTGGCCAGACGTTTCCTTAATCGCGCCTGTCCAAGGCGTTTCGAGTTTGTTCCAGATGCTTGGCCATACAGCTTTTTTATTTCTGCACTGGCTGATGGACCAAAGTTGAACTCTCCAATGGCCACAAGGACACTGAATTTGACCTTTATTAATGACACAAATTTCCGCTTGCTGCAACGACTCCATATAACATTGTGGAGGCTTTCATTTGCATTTTGAGTTGCACCTAGCTCACACCGCTTGAGCAGATGCTGATCAGTAAGACGCTCATAAATAGGGGCTTGTCACGAAGTGGTTTTAAGTTTATAGAGTGTGCCTGAATGAAAGCAAGACCCTAGTATGAGAAAGTCTGAGAAGATAGAATTTAGATGGAAAATAACATGCCTGTGGACAGGTGAGACTATTGGCTCAAGAGATAGACCCAGGATTTGAATCTCCCCCTGCCGCTTCGTGACTAAAAAAAATGGCTATAGTCTCCCCACCTCTGACTGCCTTGAAACACAAGGAGATAAGGTGTATAATTACGACCACAAACACCACTATACAGACAACATAGAGTAAGTATAGTAAAGAATAGAAGCTGATCCAGTAAATAATATATGTATATATTTATTTACATACAAGAAAAAAAACATAAAATGGCATCATACGTCATCAAGTCAGTCGATAGCGTGCACTGTTGCACGGCCTGGAAAAACAAGTAACAATTAAATTGAGAGACACTCAACAAAAAAAAAAAACCTCAATCACATTCACTCTTCCTGTCACCCTGCTGAGGAACAATAAACATGGTTAGTGCTTTAAACCAAATCTAATTTGGTGGGGCTGTCAACTTTTAGCCTCCACTCTCTAACACTAATAAATTTCTGTCTTAGTCCTGGTGACTGTTCCTCAACGAACGGCTACACAGCTTGTTACTAGTTAGGCAATAGGCGCCGATAACTACACCACAAGAAATGCTACAATTAATAGACTTGGTTTTTCGAACGCAGACTCAGTGTCTATCCGTCCAATGGATACTGAACAGACCCTACTGGTCCTGTCTATTTTCTCCCTCCTT
Source organism: Oreohelix idahoensis (assembly GCA_024509875.1). Lineage (NCBI taxonomy): Eukaryota > Metazoa > Mollusca > Gastropoda > Stylommatophora > Oreohelicidae > Oreohelix > Oreohelix idahoensis. Next base: position 60,843 of record JAMPIV010006337.1, read on the forward strand.
CTCTATCTTTCTCTCTTGATCTCAGTGTCTCTCTAACACTCGAGGGCTGATGATGCGGCATCTCCGTTACGCTCTTCTCTTGATTTCTATCAGGACCTAGGTATGGTAACCCTGTCACCTGTTCCTGATTTTGGTGATGACGATGTTCGGATATCAAGCATGAGAGACTTGATTAACTGTAGACAAAACTTCTCTGCTGCTGAATAGCTTCCCTATTTTAACCCGCTCCGGAGTTAGAGGAAAAAAAAACACAGCCTTGATTTCAGGCTGTACAAAATGAAACTAGTCTCCCGGCCACCTGCCGTTGCTAGAGACTATAATAGCGATGCTCTCGGCTGTATGATAAATAAACCTCGGTCCAGCTGAAGCATAGGGACTTCACTGCCAGAGACCATAGGGTAATTTTCTTTTGCTCCTGACGATACTCGAGTACTCTGACCCTGAGATATGTCTTTTGCCGTGGATAATTTTATTTGACAAAATTATGCTCCCCACTGTTTCCGCCGTGACTCGCAATTCATCGCTGGTTTTTCCCACAGTGGAGAACGATAAATTACGTAGTCTGACGGCTGGCACTTATTTTTTCATAGAGACCGAATCCCCGTTTTCTGTCCCATTATATACAAGAGCAACCGCCCACGCGGATTTCCCTTCCTACGCAAATCCCGCGTGCTTCCGGCCGCGTGCTTCCGGCCTCGTCATATCGCGTGCCGGAAATGGCGATTATTTCCGTAAACAACGAACTTTACGGGAATCGCGAAAAATCAGAAGAAAGTAAAACTGGCCGAGTGAAAAATAAACCTACCATCATAAACGAACCCATTTAAATTACCTTCCCAAAAGTACCGAACACGATATATTCACATGAGAAGAAATAAAATGGTGGAAAAGCGGGCCCGAAAATAGCGATTTCCGTAAACAACGGAAAATCGCGTGATCAGAAGAAAATAAAACTGGTGAAAATTCAAAATAAAAGAACAGGATCGGGCCGGTTGAAAGTCAGAATTACAGTGCCACATCACATAAGTCCCCCCTTTCAAGTACGGGAACCGTGCTAAATCACTGAAATCTCTGGAATTCATGCTGGCCCGTATCTAGATCTACATCCCGATCTAATCACTGTCATAATTAGGATTATCATATAGGCCCATTTCCATATCCTTGAAAATCTGTGCCAGCACTGGATTGTGATGGTCCCGCCTGGTGATTTCCTCCTGGCGACTGCACCCTGAGTGGTCGCCCTTCCTCCTGCCTCTCATGTGTTTTCTTCGCCCACGAATTTTCCTTGCGGCGCGTGGTAAATACTGATTACCAGATGGTGCGACCTCCCAGTGTTTTGAAACAGTCTGACTGTCTTGGCCAGACATCGCCGTAACAGGGCGTAACTGTTTGCGGTTGACTGAAGAACCGTGCACATGTTCCTTCTTGTCAGTATTTCCCTCCCTTGAGAGATGTAATACCATCGGGGGCCTAATTCCCGACGACAAAGAAGATACTTCTGAAGTAAGAGGCGTCACCACTGTTTGACCTTTAGGCTGAACAGGGCTGACAGGCGAATACGCCTCTGTAAAATAACATTCCACTGTCTTTAGAGGCGTCTCTCCTCCTCATAGCAAGACAAGGATGTTTGAGCTCCCGTGGGGCTCCGTGAATTTGGGGCTTTCCCCTTTCACTTCTCTGGCCTGCAGTAGGCCCTCTTGCATTAGCAAGAATCGGTGTGGTTGGGTTTCCCAAAACTATGTATGGGCTTCCCAGGATGAAATCATGTGCTGGCTGTGCCATTACAGCTGCCTTAATGGTGCCAGACACAAACTTGCATTTCACCTCAATATTGGCTACAGGCAGACGCTGTGAGATACCTCTTCTCAAAATGCCACCAATCTCAACTATTTCTCCGGTCCACTGCCCTGGTTTCACCAAATGACGAGCGATGATACTGGGGTAAGTAAGCCCGCTGTCAAACAAACACGTAGTGGCTGTCCCATTCACTACGGCTGGTCCACTGTTAGAGAACAACTTCTCTGCCTGGACTGGTTCCCATTTATTCCCTTTAGTCCATCTCACCGGCCTTAAACAAGCTGCATGGTGAGCTGGGGGTTTGTTCATGCACCGGGATGTCCAGTGGGAAGTGGTTCTACAATTCTGACAATACCTCTCATTATCTCCTCTGTTCCTAGCGGGTTCCTGAGAGGTTGTTGTCGGTGCTCTGTTATGCTGCTGGGGGCGCAAGTTATAACCAGAATGAGGCTCCTTGCGAGAAGGCCCTGGTTGCTGATAAGCTGGTGAAGTAGCCGGCTGCGATGATGAAGCTTCTTTGTCTGTGGCTGGCAGGTCTGGGTTTTTCCGTTTCTGTCCCAGTACTTCGGCCTGTGCTGTCTGGTACCTTTCCGCGAACAGAATAATCTGATCGAGTTGTTGGGCTCCCTGCTCCGCCAGATACCGCCTCAAGTCGGGGGACATGTTTGCCTTAACTTGTTCACACAGAACTAACTCCTCCAACCCTTCAAAAGTCTTCGCCAGTCCTGACAGTTCCCTCCACCGGGTTAGGTAATTTCTCACCCGCTCTGCAAACTGTGCGAAACTCTCTCCCTTCTCCGGCCTGCTCTCCCTGAACATGGTTTGGCATTTACGGGGTGTCCACTGAAATCTTTGCAATAAAGCGTTTCGCAGTGCCTCAAAGTTGTTCTGGTCATCTAGGAGCATCTTGCTGTAGACTTCATACGCATGACCTTTGAGGTATTGTGATAATTTTAGACACCACAAACTCTCATCCAACCCGTATGCCTTTGCCATTCTTTGAAATTTCTCCAGGAACACGTCAATCTTCTCATTCCCATTAGGGAACGAGTCAAATGGGAAGCTCATGGCTGCCATCTGGGGTCCTCCGTTTCCTGAGGTGTCTGTCGCTCCTGCTCCGGGTGAATCTCCATTAGCCGAACTGCCTCCCGAAGCTCGGTACTGCAGTTCCAGAGAACGCAGGGCAAGTTCATGCTGTCTCTCCGCTGCCTTCTCCCTCTCCTGTGCTTCCAATTTCCGAAGTTCCATCTCGGCCTGCCTCTCCGCTGCTTTTGCGGTGGCTATCCTTTCCTCTTTTGCTGCTTCTGCGGCGGCTATCCTTTCCTCTTTTGCTGCTTCTGCGGCGGCTGCCCTTTGCCTTTCCTCAATTTCTGCGGCGGCTGCCCTTTGCCTTTCCTCAATTTCTCTGCCCTGTCCTCCTTCTCTTTCTCTCGCTGAATATGCCTATCAGTTTCCCTTATCAGGTAGGCCTTAGTCTCCTCCTTATCCATTCCCATATCCTGAGCAGATTCACGCCAGGCAGCTCGTAACTTGGCCATATCCGCCATCTTACCTGTAAACTGCTGTAAGTTCACAACTGACAGAAAATGACAGAAAGGAGAACAAAAGGAAGGAACTACCTGTTATGTAATAGGAATTATTCCTCCTATAACCGATGTCCCAAAAACCCGAACTCAGACTAGCGTCAAGTCTGAACAATAACCTGAGAAAAAAAATTTAGTTAAGAAGCTACCAAAAACTAAATTACCTTCCTGTTAAAGAAAAATATGTCGGTATGCCATCAATTACCTCTTAGTCATATAAATCAAAAATACCACAAAAATCTACTAGACTGCAACCTGTGGAAAAACTTATACTGGATCAGTTCTAATAGCTCAACGTCTAGGGGATATTTAAAGAAATTCTATTCTCAGAAACTACCTACAGAGACAATCTATGAATCTAGAATTGATCCCAAGGACGACGCCACCCACTTGTCACGAAGTGGTTTTAAGTTTATAGAGTGTGCCTGAATGAAAGCAAGACCCTAGTATGAGAAAGTCTGAGAAGATAGAATTTAGATGGAAAATAACATGCCTGTGGACAGGTGAGACTATTGGCTCAAGAGATAGACCCAGGATTTGAATCTCCCCCTGCCGCTTCGTGACTAAAAAAAATGGCTATAGTCTCCCCACCTCTGACTGCCTTGAAACACAAGGAGATAAGGTGTATAATTACGACCACAAACACCACTATACAGACAACATAGAGTAAGTATAGTAAAGAATAGAAGCTGATCCAGTAAATAATATATGTATATATTTATTTACATACAAGAAAAAAACATAAAATGGCATCATACGTCATCAAGTCAGTCGATAGCGTGCACTGTTGCACGGCCTGGAAAAACAAGTAACAATTAAATTGAGAGACACTCAACAAAAAAAAAAACCTCAATCACATTCACTCTTCCTGTCACCCTGCTGAGGAACAATAAAAATGGTTAGTGCTTTAAACCAAATCTAATTTGGTGGGGCTGTCAACTTTTAGCCTCCACTCTCTAACACTAATAAATTTCTGTCTTAGTCCTGGTGACTCTTCCTCAACGAACGGCTACACAGCTTGTTACTAGTTAGGCAATAGGCGCCGATAACTACACCACAAGAAATGCTACAATTAATAGACTTGGTTTTTCGAACGCAGACTCAGTGTCTATCCGTCTAATGGAGACTGAACAGACCCTACTGGTCCTGTCTATTTTCTCCCTCCTTCTCTATCTTTCTCTCTTGATCTCAGTGTCTCTCTAACACTCGAGGGCTGATGATGCGGCATCTCCGTTACGCTCTTCTCTTGATTTCTATCAGGACCTAGGTATGGTAACCCTGTCACCTGTTCCTGATTTTGGTGATGACGATGTTCGGATATCAAGCATGAGGGACTTGATTAACTGTAGACAAAACTTCTCTGCTGCTGAATAGCTTCCCTCTTTTAACCCGCTCCGGAGTTAGAGGAAAAAAAAACACAGCCTTGATTTCAGGCTGTACAAAATGAAACTAGTCTCCCGGCCACCTGCCGTTGCTAGAGACTATAATAGCGATGCTCTCGGCTGTATGATAAATAAACCTCGGTCCAGCTGAAGCATAGGGACTTCACTACCAGAGACCATAGGGTAATTTTCTTTTGCTCCTGACGATACTCGAGTACTCTGACCCTGAGATATGTCTTTTGCCGTGGATAATTTTATTTGACAAAATTATGCTCCCCACTGTTTCCGCCGTGACTCGCAATTCATCGCTGGTTTTTCCCACAGTGGAGAACGATAAATTACGTAGTCTGACGGCTGGCACTTATTTTTTTCATAGAGACCGAATCCCCGTTTTCTGTCCCATTATATACAAGAGCAACCGCCCACGCGGATTTCCCTTCCTACGCAAATCCCGGACCAATGGGAGCGCTAGAAAAATTAGTACTATCAACCCACGCAAACCCCGCGTGCTTCCGGCCGCGTGCTTCCGGCCTCGTCATATCGCGTGCCGGAAATGACGATTATTTCCGTAAACAACGAACTTTACGGGAATCGCGAAAAATCAGAAGAAAGTAAAACTGGCCGAGTGAAAAATAAACCTACCGACCTAAAACGAACCCATTTAAATTACCTTCCCAAAAGTACCGAACACGATATATTCACATGAGAAGAAATAAAATGGTGGAAAAGCGGGCCCGAAAATAGCGATTTCCGTAAACAACGGAAAATCGCGTGATCAGAAGAAAATAATAATAAATAATAATAATAAATTCTTTAAGCGCCAAACACGGCGCATAAGGCAGAAACCAGTGCTCTCCAGGTTGTTCGTTGTGACGCCACTCCTCTTAGCTCTTGCACATTATTTAGGCCCAACGTTCTTCCTTCTCTTATTATTGTTCTTCTGAGTGTTTCTTTTGGTCTTCCTTTTTTCCGCTTACCCTCAGGAATCCAAGTGAGCGCCTGTAGTGGTATTCTGTTGTTTTGCATTCGTAGGACATGACCGATATATGACCATCGTCTTTTCCTTATATAGTCGGAGACATATTTCTGCCTAGAGTCTTCTCTTATTTGTCGATTAGTCTTGAATTCTTTCCAACTGATGTTCATGAGTTTTCTAAGACATTTGTTCTCGAATGTATTCAGCTTGTTCTCCAATGATTTTGTTATTTTCCAACTCTCACAGCCGTATGTTAACACTGAGATAACATTTGAATTAAACAGACGAAGCTTGGTATGTATATTCAATGATCGTAATTTCCAAATGTTAGATAATCTATTGAAGGCGCTAGCTGCCAAAGCAATTCTAGTATGGATTTCTCTTGTTGTGTCACCATCCTGAGTCATTTTACTGCCTAAATAATTGAAACTTTCAACTTTCTGTAGTTTTTTTCCCCGTTCAAGATGATATCAAAGGTCTCGTTAGAAAAGTTCATAGCTTTAGTTTTAGAGGCATTTATTTGGAGACCAATTTTAACCGAGAGATGACACAAATTATTTATTGCTTCTTGGGATTGTCTTGGTGTTGAACTTAAGAATGCTACATCATCTGCGAAATCCAGGTCCCCCAGGAATTTTCCATTTGTCCATTTTATACCCAATTGTTCATTGTGGGTATAGTTTCTCATAACCCAATCAATAGCTATTCCAAAAAGTAGTGGTGACATAATACAGCCTTGTTTCACCCCTGTTTCTACTGTAAACCATTCTGTATTCCCTTTATTTGTTCTAACACAACATCTTGCATTGTCATATAGCGCTTTGATTATATTCACATATTTTGTTGGAAAACCATAGATTGTAAGTATCTTCCACAATGATGGGCGGTGTAGACTATCAAAGGCTTTTTGAAAATCGACGAAGGTGATAATAAGTGGCGATTGCCTTTCCACTGATTCTTCTATAATTGTTCTTAGTGTGAATATTTGATCAATACATGATCGTTTCGGCCTGAAACCCGCTTGTTCTTCTCTGATCTTTTCGTCAGCATGCAATTTAAGTCTTTCTAACATCATGCAACATAATAATTTTCCAGGTACTGATAATAGAGATATACCACGCCAGTTATTACAGTCTGATAGATCACCTTTCTTCGGTAACTTTACAATAATACTGTCTTTCCATTGTTGTGGTGGTTGTTCTTCTCTCCATACTTCATTTGTAATATCTAAAATTCTCAAGAGGTTGTTGTCATTAACTGCTTTAATCATTTCCCCTGAAATTTCGTCAACTCCAGCAGCTTTAAAATTTTTTTAATCTTTTAACGGCTTGTTTGATCTCGTCCAGCGTGAATTCATCGCAAGTTATTGGCAAGGTGGTTGTGGATGTTTCATTATTAAAATCAGGTGTTACTGTTGGTGGTGGTCTGTTTAGCACCTCCATGAAGTGCTCAGCCCATCTCTTCATTTGTTCTTTTTCTGTTGGTATTGAATTCCCTAATTTACCTTTAACAGTTGTTTCCATAGCAGTAGGCTGGTGACATAGTTGTTTTGTAATTTGATAAAGGCACCTACTATTACCAGTTCTTGCAGCATTTTCAGCTTCCTATAACTGACCTCGAAACCCTCGAATCGGTCGGTTGGATCGGAGGGTTGATCAGTGAGTTAACAATTCACTATCGTAAAACAAGCTATTGTTACCGAAACAGAACCAGGCTCGACAGTAAACATAGCAAATTATATACTCTGGTAGTAATGATAATCGTCACACAGAGGGAGTAGCCATCCTAATGACACAGAAAGCAGCAGCATCGCTTATCAGCTGGGTACCTATCAATGAGAGGCTAATAACCTCTGCATAGCTAAAATGAGAATTAAACTGAAGAAGTTATACCAACCGAATAAAAATAGAAGAATAGATGTACACAGACTGCAATCAAATGATATAAAGAAGGAATATAATGTCAAAATGAACAACTATTTCGATGCTTTAGGCAAAATTGACAACGATATCACCACCAAGACAATCGATACTAAATGGGAACAACTGAGAACAGCAATGACAGAAGCAGCTGTAGCGACCACCGGATACCTAGTACATAAAAAGAAAAAATGGATGAGAGAAGATACTTGGGATAAAATACAAGAAAGGAAAACAGCAAAACTTAAACTACTAGCGGAAAGTACACATAATGCAGTTGAATCTTGCAAACTAACTTATAACTTGTTAAATAAAGAAGTGAAGACAAAAACTCGAAGAGATAAAAGACATTTCATCAATGAAGAAAATAAAACTGGTGAAAATTCAAAATAAAAGAACAGGATCGGGCCGGTTGAAAGTCAGAATTACAGTGCCACATCACAGGGCTAAGTGCTTATGGAGCAGGTTGTAGTCTAGCGGAGTGTGAACTTGGGTCTCGTGGGGTCTGGCAGCTTCTCCTTTGGCCATGGAAGCCTGATAGAAACACTAGAAGTTTTTGCCTGGCGGACAAAAATTATGTTGGGATTTGTCATTTGTCGAATACCCATGGTAGAGAGAAGCCATGATGGCTTGTTTCATCTCTGGGGCTGTCCTATGCTTGCGGATGGCCCTGGTGTAGTAAATACACAGTTTTCTTATGGCATTTTGGGTCAGATGACCATGGCCATTTCCCCCAAGGGTGACTTTTTGTTTCCTGCAGTCAGTAATGAGTGTACTCAGTACAGTGCCTAATTGAAAGATTGACATGGTTGACGCACTCTTCTTTGGTTATGTCAACTTCTGGACCATACGGTTTGGTGTTGCAGAGTCTGTTGTAAGCCTTGGAATCGCCATCTGATAGCAAAACAGTGTAGTGTAGCTTGTGATTTGCCACTGAACGAAGCCAGAGAACCTCACAGGCTTTTACCTCCATCATTCCTTCTGATCCTTCGTAATTACGGCAGCAGTCCTTCTGATGCTGTGCTTTCCATTGTTCAAATTTGTGAGGCTGATTTTTCAGTTGCCACTGTCCAGTATTCTCGCAGGTGTGACAGAAGGAAGACATAACGTGCGTATCGGTGACCATGCCATCAAGACATCGATAACACTGAAGGTGATATCATTATAGTTGAAGCAATCTCAGAAGGTGATGTCATTATAGTTGAAGCAGTCTCAGAAAGTGATATTATTGTAGTTGAAGCAGTCTCAGAAGGTGATGTCATTGTAGTTGAAGCAATCTCAGAAGATGGTATCTATTCTAGTTGAAACAATCTCAGAAGGTGATGTCATTATAGTTGAAGCAGTCTCAGAAGGTGATATCATTGTAGTTGAAGCAGTCTCAGAAGGTGATGTCATTGTAGTTGAAGCAATCTCAGAAGATGGTATCTATTCTAGTTGAAGCAATCTCAGAAGATGGTATCTATTCTAGTTGAAGCAATCTCAGAAGATGGTATCTATTCTAATTGAAGCAATCTCAGAAGATGGTGTCTATTCTAATTGAAGCAATCTCAGAAGGTGATATCATTATTGTTGAAACAATCTCAGAAGGTGATATCATTATAGTTGAAGCAATCTCAGAAGGTGATATCATTATAGTTGAAGCAATCTCAGAAGGTGATATCATTATAGTTGAAGCTATCTCGGAAGGTGATATCATTGTAGTTGAAGCAATCTCAGAAGGTGATATCATTGTAGTTGAAGCAATCTCAGAAGGTGATATCATTGTAGTTGAAGCAATCTCAGAAGGTGATATCATTATAGTTGAAGCAATCTCAGAAGGTGATATTATTGTAGTTGAAGCAATCTCAGAAGGTGATATTATTGTAGTTGAAGCAATCTCAATAATTCCTTTGTCCCTTTCATTTCTCTGTCCAGTTCTCTTCTACGTTTACGTTTAGGTCACCCCCTATTTCTCTTATCCAGAGCTAGGACTCAACATTATTCCAGAGCTAGGACTCAGCGTTGAGTTGTACAAACTATGAAGATTGAATTTAGTAGCAAATATCAAACATCATCATCATCAGTTGCCATCTTCACATCAAAAGTCGGCTGCAATGGATCTCCAACATCTCTTGTCTTGATGGTGCACTCTGATAAGACTCTTTCCTGTCCATCTCTTGATGTTATCTTCCCACTTATAGCGCTGTCATCCTCTTGTATGTTTGCCTTCAGCTCTACCTTTTGATGGTCTTCAGTCAAATGTTATACCTTTTAACATGGCCAAAATATTTTAGCTGTCTAATTTTGATCTCCTTCATTAATTCTCTTTTCATTCCTAGGTTTTCTAGGACCTCTTTATTTGTTTTCTTCTCTTTCCATGAGACGTGCCCCATTCTTCTATATATTCACATCTCAAAGGCCTCAGTTCTTTTTTTCTAATTGCTTGTTCATTGTCCACACTACTACACCATACAATAATGAAGAATATATATAGCATGTGATGATTCTCAGTTCTAATTTGTGAGTTAGTTGTTTAGATGTTAGTATCTGTCTCATGTTGTTGAATATTGCTTCGGCCATTCCTATTCTCTTCTTGGTTTCTGTTTCGCATCTGCCATCTTGAATATGTATTCAATATATATATATATATATATATATATATATATATATATATATATATATATATATATATATATATATATATATATATATATATATATATATATATATATATATAAAACAATGACTCTTATATATTTGATACAGGAGAGTGAGCGTAGGGCATATAATCCTAAGAGTTTCTGCAAAACTTACACCATGGACAGATGCCCACTGAACACGGGAGAGCAGAAAGACATGCAGGAATTTTTTACTGATATTATCACCAAACTGGAGGAAACATCTCCAGACATGGTTTGTGCTAATTTTCTCACAAATCTTATGACTAGAGTTTGTAGAGATTGTTAAATTTCTAGTGTGATCAGGTAGTTAGTTTAGATTGTAAATTAGATCAAGTGTTGTTAAATTGTTAGTGTGACCAAACAGTTTATATTGTAAATTAGATCAAGTATTGCTAAATTTTTAATGAGCAGATAATTAGTTAAAATGGTTTAAAACTAGATCAGGTACTTTTTAAATCAGGCTAGTTATAACATTTGTAAATTAGATCATATTATTCAGTCTTGCTATTTTAGTAGAATATTTTAGTTATGAAAAACTGGAGCCAAGCAATCTTGATGATTAAAATTAACATTAGCTGAAAAACTTGAGCTATGTATTCTTGGTAATTTGAAGAGATGGAGAACTGTGTTAAATAAACTAGATAATCTGAGGTGACCTGCACTTAAAAACTCGAGAATTCTTGGTAATCTATAGAGATGGAAAATTGTTAAATAAATTTGATAACATGAGACAAGTCTGTGCTGAAATACTCAAGTATTCTTGGTAATCTTGAAGAGATGGAAAACTTAAAATAAATTTGATAACATCAGGCGAGTATGTGCTAAAAAACTCAAGTATTCTTGGTAATCTTGAAGCGATGAAAAACTGTGTTAAATAAACTTGGTAACCTGAGATGAGCTTGTGCTGAAAAACTCAACCATTCTTGGTAATCTTGAAGAAAAAAGAATGTTTGCTAAATAACTCTAACCCAACTATAATGATTACGTGTATTACCATGGGGCTGATAGTTTAGTAATTTAGGTTAAGCCTTTGTTGAAAACTCATTTGAGTGCAAAATAGCGAACTAAGAATGATTGACTCATTGTTTCCACAAGTTTTCAATTTTAGTTTATTTTAGTTTATTTCAAAATTATCTTCTTAGGTAAGTCAGAATTACTATCTAAAGAAAATATGGCACTAAATAAAGGTTTGTCCTATGTTTTTGGTATTTTTAGTTCATTTCAAAATAATCATCCTGTCAGTTAAGTCATATTTTTTGGTCACATTTAGTTGTTGGTGTTGCTATTTTTTATAGTCTGTGTCCTAGTAAAGCTAACACATTTGTCTGTATGACATTTCAGAAAACTACAATAAAGGAAATGTTTGGAGGGGAGACCACAAATAATGTGGTGTCTTTGGTAAGTGTTCAGTTCTTTTCTATTTGCTGCAAACACAAGTTCTCTACATTTCTCTGTTTTCATCTCTTTCTGCTTGCTTCTCTCCCCCCGTCTCTTTTGTCTTTACACTTATCTCTATGTTACAAAGTTCATTCATTTTTGTTTGTAGACATCCTTTTTGTGTTATGCATTTCTTTGGTTTATCTAAGATGTAAGTGTCTGCATGGCACCATATGTTTGTTCAACAAGTCCAGTCTGTGCAATACTGGCTATTCACTAAGAAGGACAAGTCAACATAGACAGATCTTTTAGCAGACTTGTATCTAAAATGGTTTTTAGACATATAACCTGGTTTTATCTCTTTCCTCTTTTAGAGATTAGAATTATTATGTGATGTTATTCAAGAGTTCTGAGCTTACCAGAATTTCAAACTTTTCAAGGAATTATGGGAAAGAAAATCAGACGAATCAAATACTCTGGACAATGCAATTAGATAATCATCATAACGTTTCTCTTTTTGCTCAGTATAGAGCATGGAGCCAACACTCCAGCTAGTCCCCTGGCAAAGAAGGCTGCACCAGAACATTCATGTGCACTTGTAGGGATGTTTTCTATAGCAGTTTTTTTCATGATGAGGTTGCCAGCTCAATGCTTAAACTTACAATATGCCTGTGTCTTCTTCTTCTTTGATCCTTAGCAGTCAGTGGCCATCACGCCTAGTGGCGTCTTGTAGGGCAACAACAAATTGATTCCACTTTGCTCGGTCGGTGGCCATCCTTCGTACAGTGCCCCAGCTCTGGTTCATTCTTTGCATCTCAGCCTCCACAGTCCTCCGCCAAGCTTGTACCAACAAACAACATCAAAATATGCCTGTGTGGCAAGGTCAGTTATATGTAGGTAGCATGATATGTATGGCTTGTCGTCTAAGGTACCCGAGCCAATGAAGCTTCCAAATATTCAACATTGAAAATGGCGTAAAATCGTGCCAACAAAATAGATTGTGCCCAAAACATCCTTGGCGTACATATATACATTTATTATCAATTACATCAATGCATTTTATGATTCCACCATCCTACGATATCCTCAGTAACACAATGGTTAATATTATAGTCCTTGACCACATATGGTTTCATATAAGAACTACCATTCACATTGTGAGAACTACAGTAATGTTCATTACAAGTCACAACATGTGGCGTGCAAAAGGCATACGCCACAGCCTGAGGTAGCAGTAGTCTTGCCCTTTCTTTGTATCCTCAGAGACCCCCTGGGACTACGCGGGGCTTGATAGATAATGTATTACTGAAAACATTAATGAACAGAGAAGTGAAAACGAAGGAAGGGGAGCGATAGTGGCCAAACATGGGGTATTTCCACTTCAAGTTGGAATTTTTTAATTTTTAAAACGGCCTCATTCTTTGTCATTATTTTGACAAATCTGGAAACAGGGTTGGTGTTAGGTTTAGGCTAGCTGCTTGAAAAGGGTTGAGGTTAGGTTAAGGCTAGCTATACTGTAAATATAGATAGCCAGTCTGGCAATATGAGGCAACATGGCAGACCTTGTCTACCATCATCGCCTTTTAAAGTGAAAACAAATAGATCTAGAAAGTGACAGCAAAGTAAGTGGAAAATGGACATTAAGAGATTTACCAGAAGTAGTCTGTTGAAATAGATCATGACAGGAAGAGGCAGCACATGCTGGTGATCTATTACAAACAACTTTTGATGCAAACAAAATGCTTGACGTAATAGACAAAAATAAAACTACATAACATGCTCAACTGCTAAGATGAGGAGGTATGAGAAATTTCGGGGGGGAGAAGATGAGACTGAAACAGTCTGGTTTAACACATGAGGCAGGACATTGTTAAACTAAACTACGAACAGTGTATTAGAAAACCTGGAAGTTAAGTGAAATGAACATTCATCTTTCATTCATTCTTTCATTCATTCATTCATCACTCTTCATCTCCCCAAGGAGCATAGGCCTTCAGCAAACTCCTGCCAAGTCTTCCTGTCTCTAGCCATCAGCTCAAGGTCATTTCAATGCCTTCTTTATTCCTGTCATGTCTTGTCTACAGTTGTCTTCTCTGTGTGTTCTTTGATCTCTCTGTACCTCTCTAAGAAATGAACATATCTGTTGTAAATCTTCAGAATTTAAAAACGATATACTCCTAATGATGATGAGTGCTTGTTAGCATCTATTCTCTGTCATTGTATTGTTTCGTGTCTTGCTGTTAATTTATGTTATTGTATTGTTTCGTGTCTTGCTGTTAATTTATGTTATAGATTTATACTTACACAAGCTTCTCAAAATGTGCCTTCTCATTTTTGCCACTTGATTTATTAAAATCTGTGTGTAATATTAATGGGAGTGCGGGGAGAAAAAAAAATTAAAATTAAAACATCTTGCTAGGACAAAAGATAAAGAACCAACGCTGCGGCTACAAAGCCTTCGTCAGGGACAGACGAACAATGTTCTATTATGCCAGTTGCGTGTCTCTTATATACACAGCATATGGTGCTCTGCGATGTCTCCTTTATTTCATCTCAAAGCTGATACCCTTTATTGCTGTAAATCACCAGAAGTTCTGTTTTTTCTGTTTGTCTAATTACATGTGCACAGAATTATTTTTCTTATAGCATAGTTGCACATTGCAATTAAGCAGTGTTTTGGGTGTAATAGTAATGGGGGTTGTTGCATACATATGTTTATTGCCTTGTATCACTGTGAGACTGTACAAAAGTTAATTCATGCAGACATTTTATGAAATGAACAGTAAATTTTTGTGTGCAATTATTCAGGACTGCAACCACGTCAGCCGGACATTTGAAGAGTTTTACACTGTCAGATGTGGAGTTGCCCACATGAAGGATCTCTACGTGAGTGCCTGAATTAGTGTTATGGTTGTTGCAGTATAGGTCAGTAACCTCTTATTCAAAATGCTTGAGGGCATTGTATAATTCGGAAACCGGGATTTTTAGATTTTCAGGTAATGCTCAAATCACGATTGAAAACAGCCCAAGTCACCAAAAATAGTCCAGGTTGTCCAAGCTGCAATTAAAAATTAGCACAAATTGGCTGAATTGCAATCAAAGTCACCCGAAGAAATGTTCAATTTTAATATTTTGATTTTCTGGTGTTCAGATTAGGTGTTGTGTGGTTTTTCTTATACCATATGGTATGAATTAGGCAGGATAATCATCCAGAGAATTTCAAAAGCAGTTAACCATAAACTGAGGAAAGAACAAGCGGGCTTCAGAAAGAACAGAAGATGTGCAGATCATATATTTGCCCTCAGGAACATTATAGAGCAGTGCTCAGAATGGCAGAGACAGCTGTACATTAATTTTGTTGATTTTGAAAAGGCTTTCGACAGCATACACAGGGACAGCCTATGGAAAATTCTGAGGGCTTATGGAATTCCCAGCCGCATTGTTTCCATTATAAAAAGCCTCTATTCTAACTTTACGTGCAGTGTTGGATCGAGTAATGTAACTTTCGAAGTGAAAACAGGAGTACGACAGGGATGCCCCTTATCAACAACATTATTTTTGACAGTCATAGATTGGGTGATGCGCCAGACAACAGAGGGCAGTCCAAGAGGAATTAGATGGACAACGTTTTCTACACTGGAAGATTTGGAATATGCAGATGACATTGCACTACTCGCGCATTCACACCAACACATTCAAGACAAAACCGATAGACTGAATAAGTATGGCCAGCAGGTTGGCCTGAACATCAATTTGAAGAAGACAGAGGTCATGACACTAAATGTGGGCAATCCTGAGCCAATAACAGTAAGGAACCAGAAGTTAGAACAGACAGACACATTTACTTACCTAGGAAGCATAGTAACACCTGACGGCAGAACAAGCAAGGACATTAACAACAGAATGAATAAAGCGAGAACAGCCTTTGCTGTTCTCAACAACATTTGGAAGTCTTCCCAGTACAGCACAAACACCAAATTAAGACTGTATGAGAGCTGTGTACTTTCTGTGCTTCTCTATGGTGCGGAATGTTGGAGAGTAACAGAGAAGGAAATGTCGAAACTGTCCTCCTTCCACACAATCTGCCTAAGGAAAATTCTCCGAATCTTTTGGCCAAACACCATCAGCAACCAAGAACTACTTATTCGGAGTAACCAGGAGGACATGCACACCATCATAGCTGGCAGACGCTGGAGTTGGGTTGGCCATGTCCTCAGAAGGGACCCTGATACCATCACAAGAACAGCTATGCTATGGACCCCCAAGGGAAAGCGAAAGAGAGGCCGACCAAAAACAACTTGGCGGAGAACTGTGGAAGCTGAGATGCAAAGAATGAACCACAGTTGGGGCACTGTACGAAGGATGGCCGCCGACCGAGCAAAGTGGAATCAATTTGTTGCTGCCCTACCAGACGCCACCAGGCGTGATGGCCGCTGACTGCTTTGACGGTTGGCGGCTATGGATCAAAGAAGAATGGTATGAATATTGTTGTCACTAGGTGATGTATGATGTTCAGTCAAGAAACAGAAAATGATGAAGGTCCCTTTTAGCCATTCTTAGACAGGAGATGGTATTTGATCTTATTTTTTGTTTTTTTTTCATTTTACTGACGTCCCTTTTTGCTCTGTATGGAGAATAGAACCATGACTGAAGCTGGTCTCCTTATAGAAATCCTGCACCAGAGCATTCATGCACATTTGTGGTGGTGGTTTTTTGTAGCAGTTGGTGTTACATGATGAGGTTGCCAGCTCGTTACATGATGAGGTTGTCAGCTCATTACATGATGAGGTTGTCAGCTCGTTATGTGATGAGGTTGCCAGCTTGTTACATGATGAGGTTGCCAGCTCGTTACATGATGAGGTTGTCAGCTCGTTACATGATGAGGTCAGCTCGTTATGTGATGAGGTTGCCAGCTTGTTACATGATGAGGTTGCCAGCTCATTACATGATGAGGTTGTCAGCTCGTTACATGATGAGGTTGTCAGCTTGTTACATGATGAGGTTGTCAGCTTGTTATGTGATGAGGTTGCCAGCTTGTTACATGATGAGGTTGCCAGCTCATTACATGATGAGGTTGTCAGCTCGTTACATGATGAGGTTGTCAGCTTGTTACATGATGAGGTTGTCAGCTCATTACATGATGAGGTTGCCAGCTTGTTACATGATGAGGTTGTCAGCTCGTTATGTGATGAGGTTGCCAGCTTGTTACATGATGAGGTTGTCAGCTCATTACATGATGAGGTTGTCAGCTCGTTACATGATGAGGTTGCCAGCTTGTTATGTGATGAGGTTGCCAGCTTGTTACATGATGAGGTTGTCAGCTCATTACATGATGAGGTTGCCAGCTTGTTACATGATGAGGTTGTCAGCTCATTACGTGATGAGGTTGCCAGCTTGTTATGTGATGAGGTTGCCAGCTTGTTACATGATGAGGTTGTCAGCTCGTTACGTGAAGAGGTTGTCAGCTCGTTACGTGATGAGGTTGCCAGCTTGTTACATGATGAGGTTGCCAGCTCATTACTGATGAGGTTGCCAGCTCGTTACATGATGAGGTTGTTAGCTCGTTACGTGATGAGGTTGTCAGCTCGTTACATTATGAGGTTGTCAGCTTGTTACATGATGAGATTGTCAGCTCATTACATGATGAGGTTGCCAGCTCGTTATGTGATGAGGTTGCCAGCTCGTTACATGATGAGGTTGTCAGCTCATTACATGATGAGGTTGTTAGCTCGTTACATGATGAGGTTGCCAGCTCATTACATGATGAGGTTGTCAGCTCATTACATGATGAGGTTGCCAGCTCATTACGTGATGAGGTTGCCAGCTCGTTATGTGATGAGGTTGCCAGCTTGTTATGTGGTGAGGTTGCCAGCTCATTATGTGATGAGGTTGCCAGCTTGTTACATGAGGTTGCCAGCTCGTTATGTGATGAGGTTGCCAGCTCGTTGTGTGATGAGGTTGCCAGCTTGTTATTTGATGAGGTTGCAGCTCGTTACGTGATGAGGTTGCCAGCTCATTATGTTATGAGGTTGCCAGCTTGTTACAAGTTGAGGTTGCCAGCTCATTACATGATGAGGTTGCCAGCTTGTTATGTGATGAGGTTGCCAGTTTGTTACATGATGAGGTTGCCAGCTCATGTGATGAGGTTGCCAGCTCATTATGTGATGAGGTTGTCAGCTCATTACGTGATGAGGTTGCCAGCTCATTATGTGATGAGGTTGCCAGCTTGTTATGTGATGAGGTTGCCAGCTCATTATGCGATGAGGTTGCCAGCTTGTTATGTGATGAGGTTGCCAGCTCATTATGTGATGAGGTTGCCAGCTTGTTATGTGATGAGGTTGCCTTCTTGTTATGTGATGAGGTTGCCAGCTCATTATGTGATGAGGTTGCCTTCTTGTTATGTGATGAGGTTGCCAGCTCATGTGATGAGGTTGCCTTCTCGTTATGTGATGATGTTGCCAGCTCATGTGATGAGGTTGCCTTCTCATTATGTGATGAGGTTGCCTTCTCATTATGTGATGATGTTACCAGCTCCATGCACAGCCTCTTACTAATCACATTTTATGACATGCCCGCCATTCGCAGTAGGCCTATTATTTTGTCTTCTCAGAGAACCCCTTTGAACTGGTCAGGGCATATTTTACTGTAACTAAATAACAACAGCATCAACAATGAGATGAGAACCACGCTTGCAAGTCACAGGCAGGAAAAAAAACGATTATTTAAAGTTTTATATGATTTCACACTGTGTGCGCTCGTGTATGCATGTGTGAGCACACACATGTGAGTGTGTAAGATTGTATATTTTCATATCTTACTTACTTACTTAGTCGTTCACCTTCTACCGTGAGGTGTAGAGGTTTTGAATAGAGAGCACCATACTATCCTATCGGCTGTCTTCCTCCTGGCCTGGTCCCATTCTAGTCCTCGGTCCTTCAAAGATTGTCTAATGTTGTCCTCCCAACGGACTCTAGGTTGTCCTGGAGGTCTAGATCCCTGGCTCTTAGTTTCCCATGCTTGTCGTGGTAGCCGATCTTCTTCCATTCTGCAGATATGGCCAAACCATCTTAGTTGAGACTGTTCTACTTGGGTCTGCAGGGGTTGGGGTTTTTCTGTTCTACTTGGGTCTGCAGGGGTTGGGGTTTTTAGGCCTTGCTGTATCATCCTTTCATATCTTCCTGTAGGAATCTCTGGATGAAGTGACAGTGAAGGATATGCTGGAAGGAGACAACATGTACACATGCTCACAGTGCCACAAGAAAGTGAGAGCGGAAAAGAGGTGAGTGTTATCACATTCATCATTGTGTATGTCACATGGCTAACACTTGTATTTTTCTAATGCAGCATTGGTTATCCTTTTCTGTTCAAACTCATGATGTCACTGATCATCATTATTATGATGTCATTGGTCATCATAACAGGATTGAGCAAACATTTGACTGATGTTTATTGAACTTATCAGCTGGAGATAACAAAAAACAAAAAAGTGGAGATGGATGGAAAGTATGGTCAGAAAACAATATACTAGTCAACCAGGCATGTCCTTATTAGGAACTCACAGGGGAAGGGAAGAATGGAGAGGCCAAACAGAACCTGGAGAAGAATGGCAGAACAAGAAGCCAAAACAATTGTGACCCCATAGACTGAGCTGAGGAAGACTACCCAAAATAGACATCTGCAATAGTTGCAGCTCTGTGCTCCACAGGGAATAAATAAGGATGGATAATGCTATTGACTAGTTTTAATATTGTATGCTTATGATCACTTCTCTTATCTAAGCAGAACACTACTGTTTTTTTTCTGATTTGCTTGGTTTTAGATGTGATATTCTTATTCTTTCAAACAAACCAACACAATATTCTTGGGTTCTTGACATTTATTTACACACACAGATACATCTATTCTCTCACAATGTCACAATTCAAGGGCACTTAACTCTTCTCAATATCTAAATATCTCTATAAAAGCTGAATTGGACACTACAAGTAGATAAATATTATTATTATTTGTGTTATTTCTTTTCCTTGATTTTCTTTATGCAGTACAAGCTAAAGACGTCGAAAGTCTTGATAAATGTGTTTTGGAATTATGTTTACTTTTGTTTGTATAAGCACTAGAATTTCCCTGCAACCTGGAACATCCCTACAGCCTGACTAGTTTATTTAGAAAGTGCTCAAGTGTAATCTTGGTATGTCCTTTTCTCCAGAACATGCTTCCGCAAGCTGCCTCAGATTCTGTGCTTCAACACCTTGCGGTATTCCTTCAACATGCTGACTATGATGAAGGAAAAAGTGAATACCCATTTCTCCTTCCCAGACACTCTTGATATGTCTCGCTACATGGAGCACAATCTGATTGGCAAGGACAAGATCCAAGGTAAGGCTATTGATGTTGACTTTCTCAGGTCGTTGCTCCAATAGAGGATAAGTGAGTCATCTTTGCATACTGTTCTGTTTATATGCTGATCTTGTTTCTCATTTGATAAGAGAATAAAAATTCTTTACTAACAGGGGCAAGAAAAACAAAGACAAAAACACTCCATCCGTTCCTTTCCTGGGCTACTTTTCGTGTTCGTTTTTGTCTTTCATTTTGAAGTTATGCCTCAAGGGTTCAGCTTGTATTGCTGAGTTCATCTTTTCTGTTATGCCAGTTGCTTTTCTCTTTTATACACAGTATATAGAGCTGCATGTCTCCTTTCTTTGATCTCAAAGCTGATATCCTTCCTTGCTGTAAATCACCAGAATTACTGGATTCTTTTGTTTTGGTTATGTAGTGCACAGCATTCTATTTCTTATAGCCATAGTTCTGTTAACTGCATTCAAGCAGCATTTTATCCGGGATTTTCAAATTCATCATTTGCTCCCTCCTTGCTGTTCTGAGCCTTCTGCTGGCTATGTTGGGTTCATTAGTCGTTTGTTCTGTTTAAAGATAAGATCAGGGTTCGTAGCGACCTGGAAAACACACACAAAAATTCCAGGCCTTGAAAAGGCTGGAAAAATGGCTAAAAGCCTTGAATTTCCCGCATCAGACCTGGAAAAAAATACGAATCGAAAGTATAGAGTGTTGTCTGAGTGTATAGACAAGACACTATTTTGAGAAAGACTGAGAAGATAGATTTTAGATGAAAATGACAGTGAATGTGAAAAGATGAGACTATTGGCTTCGAGGGTGAGAACCGAGATTGACTCTCCCTCGCCACTCCTGACGTCTTTGATAGCTATAGACTCACCACCTCTGACTACCATAAAGGAGATAAGGTTTACTAAAGACCACAGACACACTATACAGACAAATATATACGAACAGTATAGTTAGATAGAAACTGATCCTGTGAACATTTTATAGTTTTATTAAACAAATAAAAAAAATCGAATAACACAGTCAAATAAATATTGTGCAATGTTGCACAGACCTGAAAACAAAGAAACAATTAAATTGATAGACACTAGAAACAACCACTTTCACCCTTTCGTTCACCCTGCTGGGGAAAAATAGAAGGATTAATGATTTATCCACAATCTAATTGGTGGAGGTCTCAACTTGAGCCACCACTCCCGACTACACTAATATTACTACTGTCACTGTCCTGCTGACGCTGCTTAAACAAACTGTCTATACAGCTTCCAAGCTCTTTAGGCGATATACACGCCACTAAATAATACCACTGTACTGCTACGCAAGTAGACTTTTATTACATCTATGGCTCAGAGGCTTGTCCTCTTAGGATACTATATGACCCTACTGGTCCCCGCTATATTTCACTCTCTCTCTCTCCTCTCCGCCTTGCTTCAGTGTCTCTCTGACACTCTCGACCTCTGCTGAGGTGGCATCTCCGTTACGCCCCTTCTCTCATTAGCATTCAGTAAAAGGAATGTTGACCCTTTCTCCTGTTCCTGACTTCTGCAACTGATTTCTTGGGTATCAAGCACAAGGTACTTGACTCAGAATGTAGAAGCTTCACTGCTGCTGATCAACTTCTTTTATTTGCCCCGTTACCCCTCTTCGGGTTTATTATGGTAATGCGCCTAATTGAGTGTGTTATAAAAAGAGCTCAGAGCTCTGGATTTTAAGGAAAATCCCGTTCCCGCTAAAGAATGTCTTCACTGCATTATAACGTATTTATTTTCTTTCGCCTCTGGCGATATCTCAAGCTCTTGGCTCCTGAGATGCCAAAATTTGCCGTTGGTAAATTGTAGGGACAGATTACACTCTCCCCCTGTGCCGTGAAAATGCTAATTCTCGAATTTCTCACTTAAGAGCAGACGAATATGACTTAGATTTTCACGGCTGATATTTCTGGAGACAAAGAGAGCGCTAAAACTAAGACCCCGTTATTTATAAGTGAAAAACCACCGCTATGAGTCATCGCATCGCGTGGCTTTGGGCCATCCTGAAACCAATCAAATTGCTGAATTTAAGTTTTGTCTGACCTCCTCCAATCGATAACGCGAACAAATACATGACTCATGTTTATTCTGTTCCCGCGCTCCCCTTTACGTCACGTTAGATAATAATCTGCCGGTTCGCGTGAGCAAAATTAACTTTGATTCGTTGAAGCACCCGTTTTTACGTACCTGGGTAGAGGTTCAACACTGACCCATCGATTTACCGGGTAGGGGTTATTAACGTCGGAAAATTTTCACCCCGTCTAATAATACTCACGTGCCTACTACAATAAAAAATGACCGTGATTATTTTACAAAGAAAAGCCTATGTGATCGCAATTACTTTAGAGAAAGGAAGACTGGTGCAAATCTTAAAATGAAACCTACAGTCATCCCTCATGGAAAACTGTTACGGTATATGATATTAACGCCGTCTGCTAAAGGTTAGCAGACGTGCAATTGTAAAGGTTAAGACATTTAATATATTGCGATAGATGTTTCAATTATTGAACGCTCCATACACGATCGATTATGACGTGTCTAGCGTTGTTTGGGTCACAGTCGGTAACTAGGAGACGCTACCCTTTGTTACTTGACCGCCAAGCTGAATAGCTGCGTTTTTCTAACCTTCCAACTCAATGGCATGATATAGCCATTTATATGTGTATTTATGCAGGACCAGGGTCAGTCCTAGAACTCTACGAGAGAGGAAACTTATGGAGGTTAGTGATTAACTAAATCCTTGGAAGGAGAAAGATAATCGTCTACTTTATACGAAGTAATTAGACTCACAGTCTCACTGTCGGCAGGTAGCCATTCTATTTGCGCGTGCATATAGCTGTGATGTTCTGACGACAATTACTGCATTGTATCCTTAAACGGACATTGACACGTAAAACAGCAGTCTACGCTATTGATTGATTGATGCATGTACCTCATGTGTGAATTGAACTGTTTATGTGTGTGTGTAATCCATATTAAATTGTGAAGGACTCGAACCGGAGGTATTATTCGTTGAATCACGTTACACCATTCAACCTTATGAATTACGTATTTTATATCAAGTTGCTGAGTTAATAAGATGAACAGTTGTTTACATCTTGATGCCAAGTTCAGGCATTACGACAAACCGAAGGTGAGGTTCACCCCATTCGCGTACGAACATTAGCACGATCAGAATTCAGGCAACACAACCAGTAACCACACACGAAAGTCCTTCAACAAAACTGGCGGCCGAATGCGGGGAACGACAGAAAAAAGAAACAAACTTCTGTTCCTTACGCACATGTTAACCACAAATATTTACGATCAATTTTCGATCACATGATCCAGTCGAAGATGACGTAGTACTCATTATAATGCCTAACAACGTGACGTCACCGAAAGTCGTGTAGGTGAACTGTCGGAGAAACCAAAGCCGTTTTCTAAGTCTAACCAGGGGAAACATGAGCCATTGAAGCAAACACATGATATGGACTACAGGAGCAGACAGTCAGGGGCATTAGCCTAGCTGTTGACGACCTCTAGCACTGATCTAAGCAACGGAAAAGATAAGTCTAGTTGTTTTAATACTGTCGTCATTGCAAACAGTAATACTGAGTCCATGCCTTCTGCCTACATAGGCATGTTTTTACCTATGTTTAATGTACTTTTTGTTGTTTTAAGGTGTTGTTAATTAGTGGGTGGTAGGGAGGATGAACCGAAATTAGATTCTGTGGCTCTCACGATGCCTGAATTGATTTCGGTCGTTTCTTAGGGCAGTTAAACGATTGCACTTTTGGAAGCCCCATTGAGGTTTGCCATTGGACTACCTGTCCAGATCTGCTATCGTTTGACGATTTGTGTTAGCTGTGCCGTTCCGTAGATAACTGGCGTATTTTATTCGTACTCAGTTCACATTTTTATTCAGTTTTGTATCATGTTCGTTAACTATTTCGTCCAGTCTACTCTTACTATCAATTTATTTTATGATTGTTAAATGTTTGTCCGTTATGAGTCCTGTGATGTCATCATTTTTTGCATTCATTTTTTTTGTGTACTTTGCATATTCAGTTGACCTCGGGTCAATCTTTGACCCTTCGTTTTCCGTGTGACACTTCCGCTTGTTTTATTTAGTTCATAAATTCATGTTTAATTGTGAAAATGTCTTGTTTGCGTCTTGACATTATTTGTACCCTTTAGTTGCATCATTGTTTTGTTTGTACTCATGATATATATTAAATACTACATTAATAATATGATATTATATTCAATAATACACTTGTAATTTAATTTAATTAATTTTTTCTGACATTTAAGGTTAATATGGGACATTGCATAATTATGCAGTGATAGTCCAAGAAATTAGCACTACAATTTATAAGAGATGCCTAGGGCATAATAATAATAATAATATAATATATATATTGACCAAATAAAATAATCTTATAGTCTACCTTTGAGGTGATAGACCCATTGTATATTATTTAATATACTTTTCTGGTACTAAGAGAGTGACTTAGTACATTGAACAATATAATTACTAGGAATCATACCCAACATTATTGGATATTAAGATTAATTGTGTGATGTAATTACATTATAGTTAACAGATATCATAACTATTTATGATATAGTTAGTACTTAGATACAATATTGTTACAAAATATTGTCTATTAGTTGAACTTAGACATAAGAGTTCAGTACTATTGTGATTATTTATATTGAATATTCCTAAGTTGAGTAAGTATAATAATTACTCTGAAGCTACTATTGACTATTTTAATCAGTAATTATCAATAATTACTTACCAGATAAAAGTCAAAATGCTTACTATAGACCATTTCGTTAAAATTGGTAAAGAATATGGTTATAAATCTCAAGAACTTCGTCAGTTTGCTGAGGCAGAACTGGAAAAACATAAAGCAGAAATGGAGGAACAAAAGGTAGCATTAAAGAAAGAGGAGGAGGAACGTGAAAGAAAGGAAGCAGAACGTGAGATGAAGCAAATTGCCAAGGAAAATAGATTAAGAGAGATTGCTCAACGTGAAAGAGAAGAGCAAAGAGCAATCGCCAGACAGGAAGAAGATAATAAATTGAAACGAGAGGAAAGTATTTTACAACAAGAAATGGAATTGGCGCGTATTAAATTGGAGACAGCAAGATTGCAAGCACAAAGTGCTGATGCAAACCAGAATAATAACGCACAAAATGGATCGTCAACCAGCCAAACTAAACATTTCTACAACTTTAAATTACCCACTTTCAACTTAAACGTGGACGACCTTTCATCTTTCCTGTCACGTTTTGAACAGACTTGCAAAACAAATCATTTGCCTGAAGAGTCATGGGTACTCAAGTTAAATGAATTCTTGGTTGGAGAACCATTGACGGCTTCTCAAAATGCTGACCCATCAATAGCAAATAACTACGGTGCTATTAAGTCCTTGCTTTTACGAAGGTTTCACCTGGACGAGGAACACTGTAGGTTGAAATTTAAGGGAATTTTACCTGAATCTCCAAAAGATTTTGCAGGATTCATTGCGAACATACGCAATACATTTAATAGATGGGTTGAACTGGCAGAAGTCAACAAATCGTACGACAAATTAGTTGATTTACTACTACGGGATAAGGTATTATCTTTGGTTAGCCAACCATTCTTTGCATATTTGCAGGAGCGTAAACCAGGTACTATTGACGAGTTGGAAAAAATTTCTTTAAACTACTGTTCGGCACATCTGAATGCGAACATTTCTAACTCTTCATTAAGAGAACCTCTACCTGTGGCGTCTAATATGGCCTACAATCATAATAATAAACAAAGACATCACAGTGTAGACAGAAGTAGGTTCCAAAGAAATCACAATGTTAACTTTCAGAAGGGACATAATAATGATTTCAACAATAAAAATGAGTTCAACAGAGGTAGATCACGAGATAGAAATTATTCACCTCAAACAAACTACCACAATAGTCAACATAACACTAATTATAATCGATCACATACCCCCAATAATAATAATAACTGGAATGGTAATAATCATGGCTCGAGACATCGAGATAATAGTTACTATAGAGGACGACGAGATAATTCTAACAATTATACTCGTAATCAATCTCATTCTCGGGGATCATCTCAGTACAACCATAATACAGGGGCGGCAGTTACAAATAATACTACCCCTATAGCTCAGGTCCCACTTGACAATAATACAACACAGTCTTCTGCTGCATGTTTTGCTATTAATTATAATGTGGCAAATAGTTGCCAACAATGCAATCTTATTTTTCAGAAGGCGAAAGAAACAGTGCTTAACTGCGGACATATTATACCACAGGTAGGTCTTGCAGTCAATGATGGGACAGGCTCATTAATTTTTAACAGGGGAATCGTTAATGAATCCGTCGTCTCAGTGCTGAGAGATTCAGGATCCACAACGATTGGGGTACGTCAGTCGCTGGTACATCCTAGCTGTGCGACAGGAGAATATGTACGCTGCATGACATTCGGTGGAACTATTGAGTTCTACCCAACAGCTATTGTTCATATTAGAACACCCTTTTTCACAGGGAACGTAAAAGTATGTATGCTAAAAAAGCCTATTGCTGATCTGATGGTTGGTCGTATACACGGCAGTAAAGATTGTACTCCAGATGAGATCATAGAATGGGAAAAACATAACCTATGCACTGGAAACGCCGTGACGACTAGAGCGCAGACTCAACTCATGGAGAAATTTAGTGATAATAAGATGGATGCAGACAACCAAGAGGAGTTTGTAGTCAATTCACCTATTGACAGGGAAACATTTGCAACTAAACAAAAAGAGGATAAATCTTAAAAAAAAATTTTTTAAGCTGGTTGATAAAGTTGACAATCTATCCTCAGGTAATAATAACAAACATTGTTTTGTTATTAAAAATGACATATTGATTAGATGTTTTAATGACAAATCACAAATGAAACAACAAGTTATGGTCCCGTATACTTTTAGACGGTACATTCTTCAACATGCGCATGACTCACAGTGTGCTGGACATATGGGATATACTCGAACACGATCTCGAGTACTGTCTTCATTCTTTTGGCCAGGAGTGTCAAGAGATATTTCGCAGTATGTACGTTCCTGTACTACATGCCAAGAAGTGAAAGCACGTGGAGCTTTTCACACGGCGCCTATTCAGGCTTGCGATATCTCAGTAAGACCGTTTGACAAGATGGCCATAGATATTATTGGTCCATTGCTACCATCGGCCAGAGGACATAGATTCGTCCTTACGTGCATTGATTTGTGCACACGATGGCCAGAAGCTATCCCATTAAAGACCACCACCCACCACAGATGTAGCTGATGCACTACATCTTATCTTTTCTAGAATAGGGTTTCCTAGAAAACTTTTATCAGACCATGGGTCACAGTTCATATCTGACACCATGAAGGAAGTCATGAAAACTTGGAACATTGATAGGAATTTAAGTAGTATTTATCATCCTATGAGTAATGGTGCAGTTGAAAGACTTAACCGTACACTTAAACAACTACTACATAAGGTTACTGTTAAGCACCCTCATGACTGGGACAGAGCACTCCCAGCTGTTCTATTTGCTTATCGGGAGGTACCGCATGAACAAACTGGCTTCTCTCCCTTTGAATTAGTTTTTGGTGCTCCCCCAAGAGGTCCTATGGGACTAATAAAAGACTTATTAATTGACGCGGAGATGACTCAGGACACTCAGTCATCTTACGAGTATGTGATTAATCTTCGGAAGAACATTATTGAGTCTTGCCAGTTGGCAACAGCTTCTTCTGAGGCTGCAAAAGCTAAGGCTCGATCTCTACAAAATAGGTCTCGACGATTACGCCAATTATTCCCAGGCGATGAGGCTTATGTGTTACTTCCTCACAATAACAATAAATTATTGATATCTTGGAATGGTCCTTACAAAGTCATTGATAAAATTTCCGACGTTGATTACGTCTTAGATATCAAGGGACACAAAAAGATATTTCATATTAACATGCTCAAGCAATTTCATACACGTCCTGAACACTTACAGTCAATTTTTCATGAACTAGATGACACCACAGTATCTACTTGTTATTATTCTAACTTATCCGTCATCCAGGAAGAAGAATCTTCTTTTCCTGAGGTACAGTTACCGTTACCGGTACCAGTAATTCAACCTACTGAATCTTGGCGGGATGTAACCATCTCTTCAACGGTTACACCGCAACAGCGTCTACAGATTGCTAATCTATTACAATCTTATCCAGATGTATTGACCGACGTCCCGGGTCGCACATCGGCTATCAGTCATGACATTACTCTCAATGATGATACACCTATTCGTGTACATCCCTATTCGGTTCCTTTACATTTCCTTGCTAAAACTACTAAGGAACTTGAACAGATGTTGTCTCTGGGAATCATTGAGACTAGTAATTCGCCATTCTCTTCTCCATTAGTGATTGTCCGGAAGAAGGACAATAACATCAGACTATGTGTTGATTATAGAAAATTAAATGCTAAGACTATAGTTGACAGCGAACCACATCCACTTATCGACGACTTACTGCCACGTCTATCCAACGCAACTATATTTAGTAAGATAGACTTAACTAAAGGTTATTGGCAGATACCACTGACCGAAAAGGCTAAGTACTACACCGCATTTTCCACTCCACAAGGTCTATACCAGTGGAATGTGATGCCTTTTGGGCTTGTTAATGCGCCAGCTACCTTCATTCGCCTGATGCGACAAATTTTATCAGGTAGACCAGACGTTATTACATATATTGACGACATATGCTTGTTTAGTTCGTCGTTTGAGGAACATGTTTCGGGACTTAGATATGTTTTCGACACTCTAAGGAATTATCATCTAACTGCTAAACCTACAAAAGTGCAGATCGCGTGTAATGAGATAACCTTTTTGGGACATATCATTGGAGCGGGATATATCCGAACGTTACCTAGTACGGTCTCCAAAATTCTAAACATAGCAGTTCCTCAGACGAAGAAACAGGTCAGGAGTTTGTTAGGACTTGTTCAATATTACAGTAGATTCATACCAAACTTGTCATCCATCACGGCTGTATTGTCTTCATTGTTAAAAAAAGACATGCCGGTGAAGGTGACATGGACTGGTATATGCAATGAAACTTTCAACAAAATTATAAATTTGTTCTCGCATGAACCAATTTTAAGACTTCCCGATGCTTCCAAAAGATTTTTCTTACGAACAGATGCTAGTAACTACGGCATCGGTGCATGCCTGCTCCAGAACCATGATGGCGTTCTACATCCTACCTTATATATTTCAAGAAAGCTAAAGCCGGCAGAAACAAAGTATTCCACAGTGGACAAGGAACTTTTATCACTTATATGGGCAATCACAAAATTAGAAAAGTTCTTGCTTGGTGCTCCCTTCACCATACAGACTGACCAACGTGCTGTAGCATCTTTGCGTCGATCTAATCACAAAAGCCCAAAACTCGCCAGATATGCGATCATCCTGCAGCCATTTGAATTCTCCATTGAACATATTCCTGGCACTGAAAACATTGTGGCGGATGCGTTGTCACGTAATCCTATTGACGACGAATAATCAACATTGACACTCTTAAAATACGTCAATCATCACTACATTGGATAGAACGAAGTATCAACTATAAGGGAACTAACCTTGCCTTCAATTTAATATTTATAAACACTATATGCATCACAGAATTGAACTAAAGACAATCAAGGTGTGCATATTGACATTGAAACTTCATCTAACGTCCATACACAATATATGAATATTCGTTGAACAATCATGGAACAATATCTGACGACAAGTCGAACTTATTATCCTATGTGCACTTAATTCTTGGATCCTAGGATAATTGACATTTCTGTCCGACGTAAATGTTTCAACACTTTGTCTAAAAGAATTCATCAGGATCAGGACTACGGATGGATCATCATATCCTATACTAATTAATTAGTTAACTTAACTTCTTAATTGAATTAATATCAATAAAATGAAATGTGAGAAAAATGAAATGAAAAAATAAAAAGAACGAAATATGAAAAGAAGAAATCATGAAAAGAGAAAATAAATCTCACACAAGTATTAGATTAATATTTTTTTTTATGTACCTATACGTTATTTAGTTAGTTAAATTAGATAGTTATTATTCACTAACACTTAACACACACAATTAAGTTAAACTTATATTCGAATTTCTTTCTATTTCTTCTCACTTATTTTGTCTTTTCTTCTCTCATAACATCGCGTTACATTAGAATCTTAATAATTTAACTCTTAGTTTAATTAATTAATTAATTTAATTTTAATTAGTCAAATTAATTCCTATATGACATACTAATACGACAGACCTTACTTTAATTTAATTCTATCATTCACTATTAACATTGGACATTTTATTTAGTTGATATAATAATATGTATAATATTGATATATAATGTGATTAATGTTAGATGACTATGACAAATAGTTAGTTGACATGACCGCGACACGGTTCTACTCAGAACATCGTCGGCCATATGTCACGATTGTGTTAAATTTTTTTTTTTTTTTTTTTTTTTTTTGAAAAATTGTTAAGTCGGATAGATCTTGAAAAAAAATCTATCGATTTTTTTTTTCCCGGTGTACAGGGAATTGTTACGGTATATGATATTAACGCCGTCTGCTAAAGGTTAGCAGACGTGCAATTGTAAAGGTTAAGACATTTAATATATTGCGATAGATGTTTCAATTATTGAACGCTCCATACACGATCGATTATGACGTGTCTAGCGTTGTTTGGGTCACAGTCGGTAACTAGGAGACGCTACCCTTTGTTACTTGACCGCCAAGCTGAATAGCTGCGTTTTTCTAACCTTCCAATTCAATGGCATGATATAGCCATTTATATGTGTATTTATGCAGGACCAGGGTCAGTCCTAGAACTCTACGAGAGAGGAAACTTATGGAGGTTAGTGATTAACTAAATCCTTGGAAGGAGAAAGATAATCGTCTACTTTATACGAAGTAATTAGACTCACAGTCTCACTGTCGGCAGGTAGCCATTCTATTTGCGCGTGCATATAGCTGTGATGTTCTGACGACAATTACTGCATTGTATCCTTAAACGGACATTGACACGTAAAACAGCAGTCTACGCTATTGATTGATTGATGCATGTACCTCATGTGTGAATTGAACTGTTTATGTATGTGTGTAATCCATATTAAATTGTGAAGGACTCGAACCGGAGGCATTATTCGTTGAATCACGTTACACCATTCAACCTTATGAATTACGTATTTTATATCAAGTTGCTGAGTTAATAAGATGAACAGTTGTTTACATCTTGATGCCAAGTTCAGGCATTACGACAAACCGAAGGTGAGGTTCACCCCATTCGCGTACGAACATTAGCACGATCAGAATTCAGGCAACACAACCAGTAACCACACACGAAAGTCCTTCAACAAAAACGCAATTAATTACCAAGAGAAGAAGACTAAACTCAATAAATGACAGGACAAATTTTCAGGGAGAAAAAGAAGGGGCCTGTGGAAAATAAAATCACAGTAACTCCTCACACTAAGACAAGGGTGAACTCGTCTTTGTTACCAGGGCAGTTAAATACATGACCCTGGGGCCAGGTGTATAAGTGGAAAATATACGTTGATGTGCCGTTAGTGTCTCACTTAGTTTCCAGATAATTTAATAAGTGAGTCTATGCTCAAAACATTGAAGGCGTCCCAGTAATAGTCAATAAGGGATGCATTAATATTTGTGTTGCAGAGAAAACTTCATAACGTTGAAATTCAACAGGAAAAGTCTTCAACGAAACAAATTCCATGTCCAATGTAACTTGACACAATCAGGACCAGATCTTGTTCGGGTCTTTATTTTATTTATTTATTTATGTTTTCTTCTTTTCTTTTGCTCTATGGTACGCAACCAGACGATATGTCAAGGCCTTAAATGCCACCCCCTACAGACCCAAGTAGAACAGTCCCAACTAAGATGGTTTGGCCATGTCTGCAGAATGGGAGAAGATCGGCTACCACGACAAGCATGTGAAACAAAGAGCCAAGGATCCAGACCCCGAGGATGACCCAGAGTCCGCTGGGAGGACAACATTAGACAATCTTTGAAGGACCGAGGACTAGAATGGAACCAGGCCAGGAGGAAGACAGCCGATAGAATAGTCTGGCGCTCTCTCTTCCAAACCTCTACACCTCACGGTAGAAGGGGAACGACTAAGTAAGTAAGTAAGTTCTTTTGTTCTTCCTTCTTAAAGCAGCATGATTTTCAAATGAGGATGACATACAAGACAGATGTTCGTAGAAAACATGGTATTCGTTGCAGTCCACTAGACTCAATGTTGAATGATGTCATGCGTTTTTTTTACAGGAGAGTAAAAAAAAAACCTGTTCTTCTCTTAGGCGGATAATGTTCATCAAAAACTAATTAGCCCTCAAGGATCGAATCATCTGGTGGCAGGGGTAGAAATAAGATACAGGGATGTCAAAGAGGGGTAAATTCTGATCAGAAAAGCTCTACTAACAGTTACTCAAGTTAATTACGATTTTGGCATCGTTACCAATCCCAGACTGGTCAGAATGAAATAAACAGAATTTTGATCTTTTCCAAATTCGTGGTAGAAATTTTGAGAATCGGTTAGAGTGACAAATTCATTGTAAAGGGCTTCATTACCGTGATCCCTGTATATCCTTGGTCTGAATATCTCTGCTTCCATTCACTGTGTGTTGACCCTTCAGTTCTGTTGCGGGGCATATATCAAAAGTGCTGCTTCCACCACGGGGTGTTGACCAAAAAGTGTTCTTTATTCTACTATGTTTTGTATCAGTGACAACGTCAAAACGTAGTAGAATTACGTATTGTTCTCCATGGTGCATCTGCTAGCGACCAATCATTTCAACAGCTAGATTTTATGCCCTTCCGGTATATTTAGAGGCTAACAGTCTTCTGTTTCGTTATGACGTAATAGTGAAACTCAACAGATTTAAGTGGCAGTTCCAACTGCTACACTATGTTGAATAGATGGTATCCCAATCTGTTGTGGGACATGTGGAACCTAAATCTACAATGTTGATAATGCCAAGGATACTTGAACTTGGCATTGGCTTCAAAAGAGTGACAAGCTCAGCATCCTAAGTAAGCAACATTGACACATGCAGCCTGTCGTTTT
This sequence comes from Oreohelix idahoensis, assembly GCA_024509875.1. Classification (NCBI taxonomy): domain Eukaryota; kingdom Metazoa; phylum Mollusca; class Gastropoda; order Stylommatophora; family Oreohelicidae; genus Oreohelix; species Oreohelix idahoensis. The sequence continues at coordinate 94,120 of JAMPIV010006337.1, forward strand.
ATAGCCACAGAAGCTGAAGTGTTATAAAATACAGTTATGTAAACCGTTTATCCAAAACACTAGAAAACTGAAATATCCTGAAAACCAAAAGCGCCTTTGGGCTACTTTTTTTAAAATCACAATTTGGGTGTTTTCTGACTATTTTGGGTGACTTTGGGCTATTTTGAAAACATTTTGGGTGACTTGGGCAATTTTAGGTGATTTGGGCTACTTTTTAATGCAATTTGGACGACAACTGAAAATATCAAGTTTCTGAAACAAAACTGTCCCCTAGGATTTTGGATAAAAGAATAGAGACCTGCAACACAGGCAAGAATTAAAGATGTACCTTAGATATCACAATATAGACATCTCAAACTACCTGATACACTGTAACAAATATGAGCAACACAGGCAAGAATTAAAGATGTACCTTAGAAATCACAATATAGACATCTCAAACTACCTGATACACTGTAACAAATTTGAGCAACACAGGCATGAATTAAAAATGTACCCTAGAAATCACAATATAGACATTACAGTTGATAAAGTGTTTAGTATAGATGCTGCAGGGGAAGCCCAACTGATATTAAAATGGTATATACATAAAACAAAGGAAAAGATTTAAGGTTAATAACTGACAATATTAGTAATAATAATAATAACAAAAATACATCAGAAAAACACTTCAAACCAATAATAATGAATCAACAAAAACTAACAAACCATTTTTTTTAAAATTATTGACTACTCAAAATATAAGGAAAGACAGTGAAGTAATAAAAAAAAACACGACTTAAAAAGAATAAATTTCAATATAAATTGACACCATCAATTGCAAAAGACAATAGTTATCTGAATATAGCAAAACTGAAAATAAAATGACATTAAATACTCTTATTATAACCGACTATTAGGATAGACCAAGATGGTGGACGAGTAGAGGCAATAACGGTCAGCTGTTACTAGCCCTCTCTCCACCCATCACCTTTTATAAATTAAAAAAAAAAAATACACTTCACAAAGTCAGTAATTTTAAAAAAATTTTCTTATGTTTTGTCTTCAATAACTTACTCTTGACGTTCTGTGTTGTTAAAGATTTGAAAACAAAAACTGCAATTCATAACCATTTGACTTGTCCTCTTTGTCCAGATGTAGAAGGTGAAGGTGACACCGAGATGGAAGAGGAGCAGTCTTATGAATATGGGCTGATAGGGGTCACGGTTCACGTGGGCAGTGCAGAAGGTGGACATTATTACAATCTGATTAAGGACACTCAGACCAACAAGTGGTATGTATTGCTGCCTGTGCACATTTTCTGCCATTTCCTGGTTTCTGTCTGTCTAGCCTCTCCCATCTCCTCTTGTCACAAACAGTACGTCACTGTTATTACTAATAACACTTAGTAAAGAATGAACAGGAAATCCATGTCTCGGTGGCCGTTGGAAAGTTCTCAGACACATAAAAGCTGTAGCAGAAACACTAAAAATAGCCAAATAATCATCGTGGAAAACAAGGACACTGATAAAGCCATGGTGGTGTTTCTCACAGATTCTCTATTTTGACTGCCATTAGTAACCATGGAAACAATGAGTTAGATAGCCTCTCTGAAGCATTCATGGAAACCAGCTAACATTTCAACAGAGCGAAGGGACAGCAGATTTCTTATTGCTGCAGGATATGGGAAAATGAAAGGGAAGATAAACTGAATATAGAAGGAGGAGGTAAAATTAAATCTGAGAAGATGACAGAATATGAGCAGGAATCAAAAATAGCTTCAAAGAAAAATGACTTGGAGAACATCTAGAGTCAATTATGGTAGAGGCATTCTCCTCCTTGCGCAGGGGAGATCATGATGATTTTCTGGCTGAGAGCCAGCCACTGCAGACTTGGATGCCGTCTTCTCAGCTAGTTAGAAATCAAGCAGACAGATGTGTGTCCTTGTGGTGAAGACAAGCAAACAATAGTGCATGTCCTGCAAAGATTGCAGCTAATTGAGAGAGACAGCTGATAACATGATGTTTGCTGACATTCTTGAAGGGGGAGGCTGTGTCATGATAAGAGGAGCTAAGCCATGCCACCAATGATATTAGAGAAATGAATATGGTAGGATGAGAGCAAATGATGAAGACTAACAGCACAAGTTGAATCAGATGTTAAAGTGTGGAAATAATCTGGAAACTTGAAAATTGTGGCACTGGTAAAATGACTGCTGAATATCTGCTTCAAAGTTGCCCAAAATATGTGGAACAGAGAAAGCGCATATGGCCGACACCAGTACCATTCATGGAAAAGCTCTCATCTCATCATCTCAGCCCGTAACCCGTCATGGGTCGTAGGGGTGCCATGGTGGAAGCATCAGCAGACAGGGTCCTCCACTGCTCTCTATCCTCAGCAATGCGTACAAGTGTGGAAAAACCGTGTCCTGCCCATTCTTTGATGTTATCAGCCCAGGATTTTCTTTGCCTTCCTCTTCTCCGTTTACCTTCGACTGTCCCCTGAAGGATCGTTTTCGAAAGGGAGTCATGACGAGTTACATGCCCAAACCAGGCAAGCTTTCGATGTTTCACTATTGACAAAAGTGGTTCTTGGTGGCCTGCATAGGTGTTTATCTTCTCTCTAACATAGACATTTGTTTTGTGCTCCTTATAGCAAATGCGCAAAATTCTTCTATAACATTTATGCTCGAAAGCCTGAATCCTTCGCTCCGTATCTGCAGTGAGTGTCCAGCTCTCACACCCATACAAGAGAATAGATAATACAAGTGATTTGTATAATTTGATCTTCACAGGAAAACTGATGTTACTTTTCCAGATCACATTCAACTTTGTCATGGCAGCTGAGGCCATCTCAAGTCTTGTCTTGATTTCTTTACTTGATCTTCCATCACTACATATAGTGGACCCGAGATATTTAAAGGTGTTAACTTCTTCTAACGTTTGCCCATTTAACGTAATGTTGGTCGGAACATGTTTCTTATGGCTATTCACCAATATCTTGCTTTTTTCTATATTAATTTCCATCCCATACGTTCTTGTTACTTTCTCCAGTCTAGAGGTAAGGTCTTGAAGTTCTGATTCTGATCCAGCTATCAGATCAATATCATCAGCAAAACGTAGGTTGCACAGAGGTCGGCCTCCAATCGATATGGTTGATTTATAATCGTAGAGAGCCTCCTGCATAATATGTTCTAGATAAATATTAAAGAGCACTGGGGACAGGATACATCCCTGCCGAACTCCTACAGTTGTTTTGAAAAATTCTCCAATGTCGTTGCTTGCAAAAACAGCACTGCTTGCGTCCTTGTATAGTGCTTCAATGATATCTATGATGTTGGTATCAAAATTGAATTTTCTCATTACTTGCCATAAGCCTTCATGCCAGACTCGATCGAAGGCTTTTGTGAAATCGATGAAGTTATGGTATAAATCGTGTTGATGTTGGAGATGTTTTTTCGATAAGTACTCTAATATTGAAGATTTGTTCTGAGGTACTTCTTTTTGGTCTAAAGCCAGCCTGTTCCTCTGACAAGATTTCTTCTGATTTCTGTTTTATTCTGTTCAAAAGTATCCTTAACATCACCTTACTTGGATGACTAATAAGGCTAATGGTTCTGTAGTTCTTGCACATTTTTAGATTTCCTTTCTTTGGAGGAAAAGCTCTACAGAGATGCAAATATTCTCAAGCTTACTACTGCTTTCTTTGAAAACATTCAAGTAGACGTCTGAGAGTGTACGCAGAAGAAAAAGAAGAAATTATCTTTCAGTGTCTGGAAAAAACTAAAAAATGTGCACACTTATTTGGGAAGAAGAAAAAAGTTCAAGAGTTGTTTGAAAATCACAGACCATTTGTTACTTCTTTCTTTTGGTGGAGATGAAACATGTTGTCACCTTTGAAGGTGAAATATTTTAATACTGTTTGAAGTGTTGTTTCCTCTTTCACTTTTCTGTTACCTGAGCAATAAAGAGATCAAGTTTGTTGTCATGGTAAATTCAAAATGTTGTGTCCTAGCTGTCATTTTGGTCTGCTTTGGTTTGTCTTCCACCAACTTCTTTTATTCTTCCCTCCTTACTCCCAACTTTTCACTTCTGTATAGGCCCACGCTGCTCAGTCCATGCTTCAGAAGGTCCAAAGTGGATGGCTCCGGCATAAATGGAAAATATCCATAGAAGCATCAAATCTTCAGTAACTGGTGTGGGTCTACTGTCCTGATCAAGCAGGGGTATGTGGCAATGAGAGAGCTGACAGACTAGCTTCAATAGCACTCTTAGTGGGGGGGTGCTGGATACAGATAAGGCAGAAACACTGAAGACAGCTACTGATTGCCTTCTAGAGAAAGACACTGCAATTGATGAATCAACAAGGCTAAGATTACTGGAATGTGGTTTAAAGTGTAAGACTAGTAGTGATGGACGTATGAGAGGATGCATCTGTTGTGTATACAACCAGCACGCTACAGGAGCACTTAGCATTCATACCCTTCAGCATTTGCTGAGGGAGACTGAGCACCTATGGGTTTGCCAGGAGTGCAGTGAGGTCGATTCCGATCAACAATAATAAATGCTGTTAGTTTGATTCCATCCTCTTTATATGTTCATACTATCCCATCCTTCATCTTATTGTGTTTTCCCTCCTGGAAGTCCTTAAAGCAGTTCCTTTTATGTCATTACTTTTATGATCTCTCATGGTTTATGAAAGATCATGTTTGTTGTCTTAGGAAAATATGATCTCTCATGGTTTATGAAAGATCATGTTTGTTGTCTTAGGAAAATATGATCTCTCATGGTTTATGAAAGATCATTTTTGTTGTCTTAGGAAAATATGATCTCTCATGGTTTATGAAAGATCATGTTTGTTGTCTTAGGAAAATATGATCTCTCATGGTTTATGAAAGATCATGTTTGTTGTCTTAGGAAAATATGCCACTTTTAATGAAAGTGTCATTTGAAAAGGTTGTGCCCCATTAGAGACTTTAATCATCATCACCCTTCAGATCCCCAAGGAGAATATAGACAGGGATAGGATGGATCCCGTTACACGCCCATTGAGGCATATTGGGAATATGATGTTAGGCCCATATTCTCTTGACCATCGGCACACTAGGGGTGATGTGGTCAGCATCACGTCGGCCGCCTTAAACCTTCTCAGAGTTGCTCTGGTACCCAATTCACGAGGCTGGGTCGACCCCTGAGCCGTTTGCGGTCTAACAAAAAAATTCCACCTCAACTGAGGATCAAACCATGGACCACCGAGCTAGGAGGCCAGTGCACTAACCACTGCGCTACCGCAGCATATGCCTTCAATTAACTTATGCCAAGTCTTCTTCTTGTCCTGTGCTGTCTGCTCAGTGTCTTTTCATGTCTTCTTCACCTCCATCATATCTGTTTCCAGCTCTGTTCTCCATGTGTTCTTTGGTCTCCCTCTCCCTCAACCTCTCTTACTGTAGGAATTCCAAAACAAGACAGCCTTGTAAGGCTATCAACAGATTTCCTCAGTGTGTGTCTTATCCATCACCAGCTTGTTCTTCTCATCTCATGTTCCGCTGGCACTTGTCTGGTTCTTGTATATAGAGACTTTAGAGAAGTGTAATACCTTCTATAAATTTTATGGAGAATGTTCTCTTGTTGAATAATAAGGAAAAAGTATGACAGAAGCCATGTCACATGGACATGTCAAAGAGGTGTATTAACACATTAACTACCGAATTAAAAAACACACTGTGGCCGAATTAAATTTTTTCCCCATTTTCATCCTGTAGGTGTTTGCACAAAGTAAGCTGTAGTTTTCGTAATTGTTTACAGATTTGTATGAATTACCCGTCATTTTAAAGATAAATGAATGTACTATTACAATAAACATTGGTTGCAACTGTAATAGAGGTTGTTGCTATTTAACGGCACTCCGATGGCCGTGGACTTGCAATATTTTCACAATTATAACTGCTTGCACCCCATCTCTCAAAATCACAATTTCAATCAATGTGCACACTGTTTTCACTCTTGTCCTCGTCGCTAGATCTTTCAGTCAATTGTTGAAACATGTTTCTATCCTTTTCAGCCGTTAGACGAGATGTACACGCATTTTTTGTAGTCCTAGCACTAGTTGCCACTGTAAACAGTTTTACACGATGTGGTAACTAACCCAAAACGCTGAAAAATATGAACATAATATCAATTTTTCAGTGTTCTACAACAACCATGCTTTGGGAATTTGTTTTCCAGTGGCAACTTAAAATCTCAAACCAGATCAGAGAGTGTTTCAGTACATTTTTCATTCGTTTTATTACTAAAATTAGATTGGCGCCCTGAGCGGCTTGCGGTCCAAATGTGATTATGTTGCGAGCCGCTGACAGCGGCTTGCGGTAGTTAATGAGTTAAATAATGATTGTGAAGTGTACTTTGAAGCCAGGTATACTTAAAATCAATTCATTTATGTTGGAAACTTGGAAACAAGTAACCCTCAATTCACTAATTTTTTTGTTTATAAAGGTAGTCTTCTTTTCTTGTTACAGGTACCATTTCAATGATGCTGATGTGAAACTTTTTGATGCCAGTAACATTCCACATGAAGCATTTGGTGGAGAGATGAATGTAAGTGCCACTTCATGTCATGACTTGTCACTTCATGTCATGACTTGTCACTTCATGTCATGACTTATATGTAGGAAATTAATTGAGGTATTTGAAACTGAGGGGGTCAGTTCCTTGGCTGTTCAAGAGTTTTTAGTTTTTTTGTATGTGGACAAAGCTGAGGTAGTTGTGGCATTCAGGTTCTGACATAGTATTAATTACTACTTTCATGACCCCTCTCTGCCAAGACCACAGCAGATGGAGGTGATCTAGGTTGCGTTTAACTGTGTGCTACCACTGTACTGGTGTAATGCCGAACTCGCATGGATATAGAAAAATATTCCAACACTGTGGTTCCAGCCTCCAATATAAATTGTATTCAGTCACATTGGGCAGTAACATAAGCACATGAATAGGTCATATATCTGCTATGGAAAAGCATTCCTCCATCTCAGAATCAAATGCTCCTGCAAAGGCACTACAAAATCTCAAATCAGCAGCAGCTTTTCTTCACACCACACCCAGAAAATTCAAAGATCATAGCAGAAAAATTGATTCTTTGTAAATTAACCAAGTGCTCGCCTGTTAACCAAACAATCTATACATCATTGCACACAATGTAAATAAATAACGGGCTACTGCCAAGCTAGTACAGCAGTATGATATAAATTACAAAAGTAAATGGCATGGAATCAGTTTTATAAATTAACGGTAGACAGTTAATTAGTAAAACTGATTCCATATCATTTTCTTTTTTAATTTATATATTACATAGCACCTTAAGTAGCCCGTGTTTTTGGCAGCTATGCTGTTTATCCTTACATACTTAAATCATACCTTGACAGCTGAGCTGTTTATCCTTACATACTTAAATCACACCTTGACAGCTGAGCTGTTTATCCTTACATACTTAAATCATACCTTGACAGCTGAGCTGTTTATCCTTACATACTTAAATCATACCTTGACAGCGGTCCTTTTTTTTTAGCTGAGCTGAGATTCAGAATAAAAAAAATAGCCTGAATTGGCCATCTAATATATCTTTTGTATTCTTTTGAGAATTTCATTTAATTAACATCTGATTTATCTCTCTGAAAATGTCAGGGCAAAACCTATGATACTGTGTCTGAGAAGTACTTGGACTTCCCAATTGAAAAGGTACATTCTGTTATTGTGTTTTACTTTCTGTGTACTTTCTAGATAAGACTTTATGTTTAAATAAGTAATGGATAATTGAATTCATGTGTTTCCATGTATTTCTTTCTCGTTTACGTAAGTAATGAGTAGTTGAACTCATGTTTCCATGTATTTTATTACATGTTTAAGTAAGTAATGGATAATTGAATTCATGTTTATATGTATTTTATTCTTGTTTAAATAAATAATGGGTAATAGAACTCATGTTTCCATGTATTGTATTCATGTTTAAATAAGTAATGGATAATTGAATTCATATTTACACTTATTTTATTCATATTAAAAAAGTAATGGATAATTGAACTCATGTCTACATATATGACATAATGGGGTATGCGGTTTCTAGTGCTTTGTGTTTCATTGGTAACAACCCACACTTGGTAAAATCAGTAGTTATTCTTCCTCTAGTGGCTGTGCCAGCTGATGTGGATGATCATGTCTCTCCACAACTTCTTGTCCCCAGTGTTTTTTTAAGCTCTGTCATTGTCTTCTTTCCATGCTGTGCAGTGTCTTCTTTCTTTGTCATTTTCTGTCTGACATTTCCGTCAGTCTTTTCTTTTGTCACAATATATTCTAACATGCCTGAAGGAAGTGGATTGTTTTCTTCTAATTTGAGTAATAAGCTTCTGTGAAACTACATCTCTGTACCTGCAGGAATGTTCTAGTTTGTTTCAGATTGTATATGGCCAGTCCTGTCCATGTGATGGGATTGGCTCCATTGTGTATGGCCAGCGCTATCCATGTGATAGGATTGGTTCCATTGTGTATGGCCAGCCCTATCCATGTATAGGATTGGCTCCATTGTGTATGGCCAGCACTATCCATGTGATAGGATTGGCTCCATTGTGTATGGCCAGCGCTATCCATGTGATAGGATTGGCTCCATTGTGTATGGCCAGCCCTACCCATGTATAGGATTGGCTCCATTGTGTATGGCCAGCGCTATCTATGTGATAGGATTGGCTCCATTGTGTATGGCCAGCCCTGTCCATGTGATAGGATTGGCTCCATTGTGTATGTCCAGCCCTGTCCATGTGATAGGATTGGCTCCATTGTGTATGGCCAGTCCTGTCCATGTGATAGGATTGGCTCTTCATAACACTGAAGAACACTTTCTTACATCCAGTGATGAAGATTTGTTGCATAAAATGCTTTTTTTATTCTATGGAATGCTTCTTTTGCTTGAGATATTTTACTCTTCGTTTCTGAGATGCATCTTCCGTCTGGTTTTATTTAACATACCCAGGTTTTAAGAATCTTTTGACTTGGCTCAAAACTGTCCCATTTATTTTGATGATGCTTTCTGGAGAAGTCATTTTGTTCAAGATGAGCACTATTAATGATCAGTCCAATAAAGGATTTTGTACAGTCTGCATAATTACACATATTCATGCTAGATTCAGCAGTGTTGATGCACTAAGTGTGCAAGTGATTGTACTATCCACTGAATAAAACTGCCAGTCCACCTCTGTACTGCCTTTTAGAATGTTACATATGGTTAATGGCAGACATTAATTCCTAATTTTAAAAATGACTTCTTCCATTTGAAGGTAGTCAGAGGTGCTTGTCTCTGCATATTGGTTTTTCACAAAATGCTGTATATCCTCCCTACTGGTTATCTCACTCTGTTCTTTTGTTGTATTTGTTTACTGTGATGTTTTTCCTTTCTCTTCTCATCCATTTTATCATTATGCAGTAGAATGGAAGTTTTTTATTTGTTAAATTTTAAACAAATTATATGTCCACTGTCTTGTGTCTTCTCTTCTTCTTCTTCTTCCGTCCTTAGCCAACGACCATCAAAGCAATCAGTGGCCATTACGCCTAGTGGCGTCTTAGGGCAACAGCAGATAGGTTTTCTTTGCCATTGTTTCCCATCACGCCTATTGGCGTCTTCAGGGCAACGGCAAATCAATCCATTTGCTGTTGTTTCCGTAATCGAAGTGACTGGCAAACGGGTGATCAGCCCGTTGGTTCTTGTGTCTTACATCGGTAGTATTTGCTGGCTGATATGTTTTAAGCTTCATTATTTTCAAGAATGCTTTGTCATTTATTTTTGTGTTCTTTTCATGTTCTGAGCATCCTTCCATAACAGCAATATACAGGATGTTCTTTTTTCAGCGTTCACTGTCAGGTGTCCAGGTTCCATCTCTGCATAGAAATGTCACTGGTCATTAAGTTCTGCACATAAAAACTGTAACTTTTATGACTTCATACTCTGACACTTGTCCTCATTTCTTTTGTTAGACAAACAGTGCCTACATGCTGTTCTACGAGAGAGTATCACCAAAGCAGACCGATGTGAAGGAAGAATACAGCTTTGAGCTCAATTCTGATTTGGCAAATGTGAGTTCATTGATCATTTTTATCTTGTTACCTGGTGTCGCAAGTATGGAAACAGAGAATGTCTGAGTTTAGACAGAAAATGAATGAGTAATGTGGAAATAGAGACAATTAAAGTCACTAATGAAAATATGGAGAGAGGTAGGACTTCTGGAGAGACGAGAGATATAATCAAATATCTTGGGTCTACTTCCCAGCCATACTCGGACTCTGTTTAAGATGTCGTACCCTTGTTCGTCCTCCAATGCTAAATGGAATAATCTACTACAGTAAGGACTACAACAGCAAACATTAAGTAACAGTTAGAATTGAGTGAATTCTGACCGCTTGGTACATATAAATATATTTATTAAAGAAACCACAATATTGAACCAAAAAAAACACCTTATTTTACTATAATATTGATGTTCTTTGTCTATTGCTTACATTTATCATTTATCATAGTTATCTTTCTTCTTGTTTGTCCTTTGTCTATTGCTTACATGAATCGTTTATCATAGTCTTCTGTCTTCTCGTTTGTCCTTTGTCTATTGCTTACATGAATCATTTATCATAGTTGTCTTTCTTCTCGTTTGTCCTTTGTCTATTTCTTACATGTATCATTTATCATAGTTGTCTTTCTTCTTGTTTGTCCTTTGTCTATTGCTTACATGAATCGTGTATCATAGTCTTCTGTCTTCTCGTTTGTCCTTTGTCTAGTGCTTACATGAATCATTTATCATAGTTGTCTTTCTTCTCGTTTGTCCTTTGTCTATTTCTTACATGCATCGTTTATCATAGTTGTCTTTCTTCTTGTTTGACCTTTGTCTATTGCTTACATGAATCATTTATCATAGTCTTCTGTCTTCTCGTTTGTCCTTTGTCTATTGCTTACATGCATCGTTTATCATAGTTGTCTTTCTTCTTGTTTGACCTTTGTCTATTGCTTCCATGAATCATTTATCATAGTCTTCTGTCTTCTCGATTGTCCTTTGTCTATTGCTTACATGCATCGTTTATCATAGTCTTCTGTCTTCTCGTTTGTCCTTTGTCTATTTCTTACATGAATCATTTATCATAGTCTTCTGTCTTCTCGTTTGTTCTTTGTCTATTTCTTACATGCATCGTTTATCATAGTTGTCTTTCTTCTTGTTTGACCTTTGTCTATTGCTTACGCCCACGGCGACCGTTGCCTCAATTGGCTGTGTGTGGTGTACCCGGAAACGGGGCCTCCCAGTACTGAGGCACAGTTAAGTCCCCGATGTCACTTATCGGTGCAGAGTTGAGAGAGATGGCTGAGCATCACAATCCCCCCTGTGTTGCAGCATGATGAGAACCAAGCATTGCACACTGAGCTTGGGGGGATCACTTGGGCACCAGACTTAATACTGGCTCTTGACTGGATGGCCGCATGCAGGAGATTTCTACAGTGGAGGGTTGGCAGGTGGTGGGTATCTGGAAGTGGCTCTGTGCAGGACGTGAGGATTCCTTGGGAGAGCCCAGAACCAGAGCACAGCATTGTGCAAGCTCTGCATAGTTGGAGAGCCCCCTGGATGACGGGGAATGCACAGTGTGCTACCCCACCTATCCCCAACTGCTAACTTAGAACCAGAAGTGGGGTCCTCTGTATGCGTGCCAGGCCAGGATAAAATGCCTGGGAAAGAGACTGGAGCTCAGAACTCCCTAACTCAAAGTTGCAGGATGGCAGAAAAGCCACGGGAAAGACAGGTCTATTTTTGAAGATAACGCAACCATATTTTTACCATACGAGCTCGGACGCCGCCTCAGTAAACAAGGTCCGCGCAGAGCAGTGACACCCCCAGGCTGCTTGCGAATAGTCTACTACTGGGAACTTAAACAGATTAGGGATGAGCCCACTCTCCCGTTGAACAGGTGCTAAAGTCGTAGATACTGGGCCAGAAGGCGCACCGGAAACCACAGTATCACGCAACTCGCTTTTTTTTTTCTATGGAGAGTACACCGTCAAAGAAATCTCGTACTGGTGCTCGCCCTGTGGAGCTCCACCAGGCAGGTGCAGTGCCGGGCTCTGAGCCTCGACAGAGCCCACCCTCAGCTACTGGAGGACCCTCTAGACCGTCTTGTGGAGTCAGCAGACGGCGGAGGAGAACTACTGACCAAAACAAAACAGAAAAAGAGAAACCCAGAGTGCCACTTGTCATGATGCACTGGAATGCAGAGGGAGTGAACAGCAAGCAGGCTGGATACAGCAAAAAGACAGAGCTGGAAAACATCTTGTATGAGAAGCAAGTCAGTGTTTGCTGTATCCAAGAGACTCACTTGAAAGCAGATCAAACCTTTAAAATAAGGGGATATCAATGCTTCAGATCCGATAGACAAGATAGACGAAAAGGAGGAGTACTTACTCTTGTAAGGAATAACATTCCTGCACACGAAAGGAAAACCTTCATGGATGGAGCAGAATATCAGCTGTTGCAGCTAAAGGTAGACAAGATGGAAATAGAACTCCTGAACTATTACTGTCCGAACAACAAACCCCTGAGTCTCAGCACTATACAGGTACCAGCCACCAACTTTATAGCAGTTGGAGACTTTAATAGCCACTCCCAGAGCTGGGGCTATAACCATCTGGATCACAGAGGTGAAGAGGTTGAAACTTGGCAAGATGATCACTCCCTAATCCTAGTCAATAATGCCACAGATACTCCTACCTTCTACTCCAGAGGATGGCACACAACTTCAAACACCAGATCTTGCCTTCTCCACACCAGATATAGCTGGATCTATTAGTAGAGAAGTAGGAGACCAACTAGGGGGAAGCGACCATCGCCCAATCTTTCTTACTGTCCAGAGTGCAACTCTCAGTACAGGCCCAACCATTACAAGATGGAACTACAAAAAAGCCAACTGGGGTTTATTCAGGCATCAGGTGAACACGCTGCTGTCTACCCTCAAGGTACAGAACAGAGACATTAATGAAGTGGTAAAAGACTTCAACAGATGCATACTACAAGCTGCAAAAGAAACCATTCCCAAAGGATGCCGGCGTAACTACATACCATACTGGTCCAGCACACTCCAAGAACGTCAGGAAGCTATGGACAGGGCTAGAAAGGACGCAGAGTCTCAGCCTTCACTTGAAACTCACAACAAATGGAAAAAGGCTGTAGCAGAGTTTCAGAGAACAAAGCTAGAAGAAAAACGGAAAAGCTGGAGAACTAAAACGGCATCGCTGAACCTTGAGAAAGACGGCAGGAAACTTTGGAGATTAGTCAAGTCTCTAAATGAAGAGCGTTCCTCACCAAGGCAGACTATCACATTGGATGAAGGTGGCAAACTTTTCAGAGGAAAACAAGCTGCAGACTTGTTTGCTAGAAGATACAGTTCAGAAAGCAACTTACCCATTAACATAGACCATCAGAGAGAGATAAGAAAAGAAATACTGGCAACCATGGACAGACAGATACTCCTGCCCCAATGAGGGAACCCATCACACTAGGAGAACTACAGAAGGCTATTTCCAAGCTTAAGTTTCAAAAGTCACCCGGTGCCCAGACAAAATCAGCAACGAAATGCTAGTAAATCTGAGCTCAGCAGCAAAGACAAAACTGCTTGAGATATTCAACCACAGCTGGCTGAAAGGAACGGTACCCCAAGTATGGAGAGAAGCCATCACAATACCCATACTAAAGAAAGGGAAATGTAAGACCGAGGCTGCAAGTTACCGGCCAATCAGTCTCACAAGCTGTGTCGGGAAGACTATGGAGCGAATAGTCAACCACAGATTGAAATGGTATTTAGAGTCTGAGCAGATCCTGGTGCCGGAACAAGCTGGATTTAGAGAATGCTACAGTATAGAAGACCAAGTTACTTACTTGTCTCAAGCAATAGAAGATGCCTTCCAGGAGAAGAAAAAGGTCCTAATGATCTGGGTCGACTTCAAGCAGGCCTTTGACAAGGTGTGGAAAGATGGCCTCATTGCAAAACTTAGGAGAAGTGGAATCCAAGGCAACATGATGAAATGGATCCAGTCATACTTGCATAACAGGAGAACTAGAGTCACTCTCGACGGTCTGCAGAGCAGAAAAGTGTTGCTCCATCAGGGGGTACCACTGAAGTCCACCCTGTACCATGGGAGCTGGCCAGCAGTGCCCTCCAAATTAATACATCAGTCAGTGGTCTCACAAGTGGATGTGAGTATAATGATCTGCAAAAACGAACTGCTACATTGAGTATGATCCAAGAAAGCTATCTCGATCAATCATGGATACATGCCTATACAGATGGATCAGCAACTAATGCTGTTAGGAATGGAGGTGCCGGTATCTATATCTCATATCCTGACAACCACTATGAGACTAGGCACATTCCCACTGGTAAATTCTGTTCCAACTATACAGCTGATGTTCAAGCTCTAGAGCAAGCTGCAAATATGATTTATAACACCAACTGTGACTGCCACCAGGTAGTCATCCTCACAGATGCACTGTCTTCTTCTTCTTCTTCTTTCGTTCGCTTGAAAAATATTGTCTATATCTGCAATGTTGTTTCTTGTATAAACTTCACTGTTTTTTGTAGTTCATACAGAGGTCCGTATAGTTTTGCTTCCAGTGTTGTTTCTCTGGGCCAGTGGTTTGCCTCAATATGTCATATTCGGGTACCAGGGGCAATCTTGAAGTACGTGCTCCGCTGTCTGGGTGCCTGTCCACATGTACACATGGCTGAATTGCCAATCTTGAATTTTGTGTACATGTGGCTGCGGAGGCGGTTGTGTCCTGTTCTGAGGCGCAGAATGACTATTTGTTCTGATCTGTTCATAGCTTGGTAGTCATCCTGCGTTGATGTTGGTGGCTTTCTGATAGATTTGATCATCTTTTTCTTCTGATGGTACGTAACTGGTACATCCAGTTGTTCGTCTGCAGCACCTTCTTTAGCCAGTCCGTCTGCTCTCTCGTTTCCTGGTATTCCACAATGAGACGGTATCCACTGCATGGCGACCCTGCGCTGGTTGCACAGTTCAGAAAGTAGGGCTTGTATACCTGGCAATTTTCTGGACTGAAGTGCTTGGAGTGCTGACCTTGCATCTGTCAGGAATACCACAGGCTGTGGACCGAGATTGGTGTTCAACAGTTTCTCAGTTGCCACCTTGATTGCCTGGACTTCTGCATCATAGTTGTTACAGAATTTCCCCGTTGGTACTCTGACCGTATCCCAAGTGTTGTTTGGGTATTCTATGTACACTCCTGCTCCTCCATTCTTTACTGCATTCTGTGCTGACCCATCCGTGTATACTCGGACCCAGAGGTCCTGTGGGTATTCATCATCCAGGAAACTAAGAGTGACTGTCCTACGTTGCACGCTGTTCTGTTCATCCCTGTCGAATATTCCTTTCACTTTTGTGTGGATGTGTACTGGTAGTCCATGCTCCTCTCTCCAAGGGGTTTGTTCTGGCACAGACTTCAGGAGGCTGTTAACTTCAGGCAGGTCTGAGGTTTGTCTACGAAATCGTTTGGCCTGGTGGATAAAGCTGCTTCTTTTCAGTCGCCCCATTGCTAGGTTTTGGAATCTGTCCTTCATTGGATGGCTCGGCATACAGAGGAACTTTTCTGCCTGTGTTAGCACTTTCGTGTCTCTGCGTTCTCTCAGTGCTTGTATCCTCCCCATTTTCTCCATCTCCACTATAGGCGTCGATTTCATTGCCCCCGTGATGACCCTAAGCGCCTGGTTTTGCACCTTATCTAGCTCTTGTAATGTGGTGTTTGATGCTGGACACCACGCAGCTGACCCATATTCCAGGTGTGGTCGTATGCCCTGCTGGTAAACTTTACTAAGTATTTTCCCGCTGGCTCCCCATGTGGTTCCACTTAGTTTTCTCAGGATGGCTAGCTTCCTCCTGGCCTTTGTTGCTGCCTTGTTGATGTGCTGCTTCCATGTCAGCCTATCATCGAATGTAACTCCGAGATAGGTGGGTTGTTTATCTTCTCTCAGGAGCTCTTCGTTTATCTTGATGACACCAGCTTTTTGTTTGGGAGAGAGGGTGAAGAGCGTAGTGCTGCACTTGTCTGTGTTGATGCTGACACACCATCTATTTGCCCATGAGGTTAAGGCATCTATAGCTCTTTGTAGCAGTTTGGTGGCCACTGTTGCATGCTCATCTGTGCACCATATTACCAGGTCATCAGCGTACATTGCCACTTTCATTCCATGTGGTAGTTCAGCAACCAGGTCGTTGATGTAGACTAGGAAAAAGTGTGGGGGACAGAACCCCTCCCTGAGGGACGCCATGACGCAGTAGAATTTTCTTACTCTTGAGACCATCTAGTTGTACTCGGGCTCTTCTGTTATGCAAGTATGCTTTCACCCATTTGTACATCTTACCATTCACTCTACAATTTCTCAGTTTCTTCAGAAGCCCTTCTTTCCAAACCTTGTCAAATGCTTTCCTTAGATCTATCCATGCTGCTAGTACCAGTTTCTTATCTTGGAACGCATCCTCAATCTCTTGGGAAAGGTAAGTTGCCTGATCTTCGGTGGAATAACACTGCCTAAAGCCCGCCTGCTGTGGTACAAGAAGGTTTTCACTTTCAAGGTACCACTGTAGCCTGAGGTTGATGATACGTTCCATTGTTTTGCAGAGGCAGCTTGTAAGGCTGATTGGTCTGTAGCTGGAGGCAGTGGAACTGTCTTTTCCTGGTTTTAGGAGTGGTATCATGATTGCTTCCCTCCAGGTCTGTGGAACTCTGCCTGAGTTCCAACAGATATTGAAGATCTGCAGCAGCTTTGTTTTTGCTGCGGTTCCCAAGTTCTTAATCATTTCATTGGACACTCCATCAACTCCTGGCGACTTTCTCATTTTCAATTTGGATATTGCAAGCTCCAGTTCTCTGAATGTGATTGGTGCCTCCATAACTTCAGGTATGGTTCCATCTCGTCCTGCGTGTTGTTTCTCACGAGTCTCCTGTTGCTTCTCTGGGCTAACTTCGATGTTGTGTCTTTAGCAAAGGAGTCTGCAAAGTGATCAGCTGCCTGTTTTCCCATGAGGATGTTTCCATCTTTGTACAGAGCAATCCTTGAGTTTCTCCCTGTACCTTCATCGTTAAGTTGCTTTACCAGCTTCCACAGTTTCCTTGTATCTCTTTCAAAGTTCAAGGACTCTGTTTTCTCCTTCCAGCTTCTTCGCCTGGCCTGCAACTTGGCCCTTTGAAATTTGGCCTTAGCTTGCTGGTAGTTATTGTGGTGTTCTTGGCATGGACTGGTCTCTGCCTGCTTTCGAGATGTTTCCACGTCGTCGTGCAGCTGCTCTAGTTCACTATTCCAATATGGTTTGTAGTGCTTACGAGCCCCTCTAGGTATTGTTTCACGAGCAGCCTGTAATATGCATCTGCTGAATTCATCGACTAGCTTATTGATGTCTTTGTCTACAGTCAGATCTCTAGCCAGTATACTAGTACGGTGCTGGTACATTGTCCAGTCTGCCTTCTTGTAGTTCCACCTAGAGAGAGTGCTGCTCTCCTTGACAAGTTCATTTTCCACAATTAGGAAGACTGGCCGGTGGTCGCTGCCTCCAAGTTGTTTCCCTACAAACGCGTGTGATGTTCCACTCCAGTGGCCGGGTGAGTGGAATGCCAGGTCTGGTGTAGAGGTGGTGTGCCAATGATCTCGAGTAGAAGGTTGGTGGGTCGATTGGCTGGTTAATCAGGATAAGCCCATTGTCATCCTGCCAGTTTTCAAGCTCCTCACCTCTCCTGTCCATGTGATCATAGCCCCAGCTCTGTGAGTGGCTGTTGAAGTCTCCACATACAATCAGTATTTCTTTTACTGGGATTGTATCTAGTGCCAGTGGGCGGTCGCTCGGACAGTAGTAGTTGAGCAGGTGGAATTCTGAACTTTCTGTCCTGAGGTGAAGCATCTGGTATTCCGCCCCCTCCATATATGTTTCAAGCTGATATGCACTGAATTTATTCCTCACGAGTGTCAGTATTCCACCTTTTTCGCCTGTCTATTCTTTCGGTCAGATCGGTAGCACTGGTAGCCTCTGATTTTGAAGGCTATGTCTTTGTTGAAGGTGGGTTTTCTTGCAAGCAACATACATTTACTTGCTCTTCATTCAAGATATTTTCGAGCTCTAATTTTTTTGCTGTAGCCGTCTTTTTTACTATTGACGCCTTCAGCATTCCAGTGCATTATTTTAAATGGTCTTTTCTTTGCTTGGCCAGTAGCTCTATTCTCATGCCTCCTGGCTCCACGGGGCAATTGAGAAGGACCCCCAGTAGTAGGGGTTGGGCTCTTCCGAGGCAGAGGGCCCGGCACTGCGCCTGCCTGGGTGTCCGTCACAGGGCGAGTGCCATAACGTTTTGCAGATATAGGCATACTTCCCATAGCGCATGTGCGTGGCATCCTGATTGCTGTGGTGCGCCTCTTGCTGGTTGCCTCCGTCTTCAACACCTTTTCTTGCTAGGGCAACTGTGGTTTTGATCGAGTGTAGGAGGGCCTGGCCAGTCATTGTTTTTCAGCCGCTGATGGCTGTACTTGAGCCCCATCTCCACGTCAAGGAGCTGGCCTCGATGGGATGCACTGTCTGTCCTGCAAGCTCTCAAGGGTGGTAAACTCCCGCCTCTGAGAAATGAACTAAACAAGGTAGCTGCCAAAAAGAGAACCATACTTCAGTGGGTACCATCTCATTGTGGTGTACCCGGAAATGAAAAGGCAGATAAACTTGCAAAAAGGGAGGAGAATGTGAACAAGAAGAGAATGAAGTCACATACTTTGAGAAAAAGAGAGCTATCCAGACTATCAGAAGAGAACAGAACCAACCCAAAGACGACTATCACACTCTCGACCGGCAGGGACAGATAACTATTTTTCGACTCAGGACAGGGCATAACAAACTGAATAAACACATGCACAAGCTATGATTGTCTGCTTCACCACTGTGCACATGTGGATTAAACGAACAAACTGCTGAGCATGTTCTACAGGACTGTCCTCTGTATGACCAGTTAAGAAAGATATACTGGCCCAATGACTCAACACTAAACTCAAAGCTATATGGAGTTAAAGAGGAACTTCAAACAACAGTCGAATTCATCATGAGAACTCGTCTGACGGTGTAATCATCAAAGATGCGATCGCAAGAAGAAGAAGAAAGAAGTCTATATTGCTTACATTGTAATCATTTTATCATAGTCCATTCTGTCTTCTCGTTTGTCCTATGTCTCTATTGCTTACATGTATCATTTATCATATTTTTGTCTTTCTTGTCGTTTGTCTATGCTTACATGTATCATTTATCACTGTCTTCTGTCTCTCATCGTCTTCTTCCTTTTTGTGCTCCTCCATGCAGCTAACCATGGCCGCTGCTCCCCTTGCTGTAAACCTGCCATCAAAACATTCATGTTCTCTGTGCTTGCTGTGGTTTCTGTAGCAATTTGTTGACATGTTGAGGGTTTGCCAGGCACATCGCTTTCTCATTAGATTGCCTTGCCTGTTTAGGACATGCTAAGGGTAGCAGTAAGTCCTATTCTATCTTTTATCTCATCACAGAGACCCCCCCCCCCCCCCCCCCCCACCCCAAAGAGAAACTGCAGATGGCATCTTCACAAATTTGCACACACACAATTTTTTCTTATCCATTGTTTCCCTTTGTCCCAGTATCAGTTTTTAACTGTACGTTATCCACAAAAACGATTTACTCCCACTCAACATTGCGTATTGTTATTAGTATGTTTTGCTGCGCATCAGGTGACTGTTTTGTCGAACACAGCTCTTTGATATTAAGCAGTTTTAAGGTTGATCTGTACGTTATTGCTTAAGGAACAAGAGACCTAGGTTCATCCAGGACCGATAGAGTTGAATTCAAAAAGTTTTTTGTTTTTGTTGTCCCCAGTTTTGTATTGTATCAGTCCTTCATATCAGTTTCTCCTTAACAACTGGGTATAACATTACTGTACTTTAAAATAACTTGAAAGTAAATTGAACCATAAACTTTTAACACTTTATGAAAACTCAATATACGACAGAAAATTTCTTATTTGCATCAAACATGGACAAACGACTGCACCCTTTAAGAATAGATACCTATAAAGTGTTTTTTATTTATAATGCTATTAATGTTTATCGCGTTTCACGTAAGGACTGGTATATCGTGAATTTTTTGGTCCTAATATTTAAACTTGATTTTCACAGTGGATCTGGAATGACAATAAGGGGACAGTTTTCTGGAAGTGATCGCAGCATTTTTGATCCCCATGTACTTTGAGTAAGTTTAATCAGCTCTAAATGCTAATGGGAATTAATAAAAAACATGTAGTATTAATTACGTGAATCATTTTATAAAAGTGTTTAAATAAATAGTACTGGGGGCCAAGGAGAGGAGACTGTAGTCTAATACCTATTAAGGCGGGTTGTGAATTGAATTATACAAATATATGAGTTAATTTATGTATAACCTTTAATTGGCGTCATATTTATAATAATAAAACACAAAAATACAACCCAACAAACATATACACACACAAATACACACACATATAACACACACAAATACACCCACATCGCTTATAAACACTTCTTAAACCCACATATATACACAAACACAATATACACCCACAAACATATACACACAAAAATGTCCTTTTTAAAACCCAAAATCCAAAAACCAAAAAACAGCAATTGGTTTTCAGAATCTGAGTTTTTAGGTAACCATAATTTTGTTCAAAAAAGTCTTCCAAAGCTGCCCAGTTTGATTGAAAAGTAAGCCCCAAGCTGAATAAAGAAACTTTCTGTTTTCAGTAGAATTTCAGTTTTCAGGTGTTCGAATAAAAAAATACAGACCACGCACACACAAAACCAAAATTGCAACCCATACCAAAACACCACAACCACACACAACACACACTCACAAAAACACACACATACATACATATGAATGTAGTATTATATATAATATATAATATATATATATATATATACTATATACATTATATATATATATATATAATATATATATATATTAATATATAATATATATATTCTCTATGGTTATTATGAGAGAGATAATACTGTGGGGAGAATTGTGTAAAAATGCAGATGACTGCTAAAAGTGACAAGTAATGTTAGTCATCTAATGTGGCTATTACAGTGTGACATTGTTGTCTTATTGAAAAATAATGTTTTCGCCCAATTTTTGCAGCCACATTTGGCAATGTGCTCCCACATTCCTGGCAACACTGCCTATTGAGAGTACACAGAGAATGCTAACCACAATGCAGTCATTTGGCCTCCTGCTTTGTTCTCGAGTCTTTCATTTCATACGCTAAAGAAAAGGATAGTCAGACTGATTAATGTTCGTCAGTTTGTTACTATGTGTGTGTCTATCTGTCTGATTGTCTTCCATTTTATTGTTTAGGTTTCTAATCTTTCTCTCATTCTATCTTGTCCCTCTATACCAGTGGTCAGTAAAATCTCGATCTTGGTCTACGGGTAATCCCCAGGCATAATTTGGTAAATCGCTAGGTGCTAAGGGAAAAAAGAATTTTGTAACCTCGGTAAATTCAGACTAAGTCTCTCCCACCAGGAAACCCCGCAAGTTAGCTTACTAGATAATTAACTTTATTTGTGAACTTGTATCAGACAGGAAGCAATCTTTTCTTTGAAGTGAAGTGAAATAACTTTTTGGTCAAAAATGGGGTTTTAATTTTCCACCACACTGTAGAAGGGAATGCAGGAAGTAGATCATGTGGCAGCAGATAAAGGTTACATGTAGGCTGGACTTATTTCCAGATGCCAGGTGCTCTGAAAACAGACAAGACTTTATAAAGTAATTAAATGTTTAGAGAGCTCGGTATTTCTAAAGTAAGGTCCCCTCAGCTCCTGGGTTACCTGCCGCTGCTCTATACCTATCATCATCATCATTTTATATCTTTCTCTTAAACCATTCTTTGTTTCTTGCTGCTTTCTTTCTAATACAATGCCGAACCTCGACTGGCTGTTCACATCAGTAGTCATTGAAATGGTACCTAATTAAGTTGTGAATGTAGTATTTGAAATAGGTGATAATTTTTAAAGCTTGTATCTTCTGCTGCTTGCTAAGAATATCGACAAGTGAGAGTGTTCGATGATAGAGTGGTTAGAGTGCTGGTCTATTGCGGCAAGGTGCAGGGTTTGATTCACAGTATCGTCATGCTCCATCTACCCAGCTGTATGTGGGTACCTGACTTTGCTCTTAAATTAGGGAAGGAAAGACATGGAAGTGAAGGAAACTGGTCACTCCCTCCTCTGATGCTGAAAACCTAGTATAGTAAAGTCTCTAACAACTTCACTCCCCTATGGCAGTATCTGCTAATGTCATATAATCCATTAGTTTTCCTTTAAAATTGAATCATTGTAATGACATGTTACATTACGTAATCAAAGAAATAAAAAAATATGTTACTTTTATCTTGCGTACTGTGAGACTAGAGCATTTGGGATTGGCATGAAGTGCTTCTTGGTCTACCTCTTGGCCTCTCTTGCCCTGGGGGAATCCAGAACAAGGACTCGCCTTGTAATGGCTATCAACAGGTTGTCCTCAGTGGTGTGTCCTATCTGTCATCATCGTCTTCTTCTTATCATCTTGTTCCAAAGGCACTGAGCCTCTCGCGGCGAAGGTATACAGTAGGTTCAAAACACAATGCTGTCACGTTTCCAGTCTATCCAGTGACTACCTTTTATAGCAATGTACTACTGGTTTTGCACATTTCCCTATATGCAGTCGGAGTTTGCAAGTTGTATAACAGTTTATAAAAACAATTAATGATCGACCCTGTTTAGAGAATGACAACAGCAATAAATGAAATCATCAAGGTTAAGACTGTTGGAATATGGCATCAAACATAAGACTAGCAGAGATGGACAGTATGAGAGTAACTGCATTTGTCGTATATATAACCAGCGAGCTACAGAAACAGTTAGCATATCACACTCTTTGAGGGAGACTGAGTACCTATGGGTTTTGTCCCAGAGTGCAGGGATGTCGATCTGTTTCAACAATAACAATTTTGAAAGCAGTAGAAAATAATTTTTAATCCTCGGAAATCCAACTTTTGATTCACTTTTAAATTGTCTTTTTTCTTTATTTTCAGAAATCCATGCCAAACTGTATAGACTAACTTATAAGAAGTTCAGCAAGTTGTTTAGGTCCCTGTGAGGTATGCAGTTATTATTCACCATTTGTGAAGCTTTTATTTATAATTTTTTTTTAAATTTATTTTGACGAGAATCATCAGCATCATTTTCTTTGCAATCCTTAAGGGGCATGGAGCCACCATTACTAGAGCTGGTACCCTTGTGGGGAACCTGTACCAAGCAGTCACATGATCTCCCATCGGTGGTTTCTGGGACAATTTATTTTTACTTGATGAGGTTGCCAGCTGTATGCACATCCTCATTTGCTGTGATGCCTGTCCTTAGTACGACATGCTTATGAGAGTGCAGGCATCTTATTCTGCCTTTGTCTGTTCACAGACCCCTAGGAACTACACAGGGCTGTGACAGAAATCATATCAAAGAACATTTAATTCTAAGTCTTTATATTTCTTTAAAAAACTGTGAAGTGAAAGGAATCCATTTGTTTTCTTTCAAATTGAATGATTGTAATGTTATGTTACATAACGTAATCAAAGACATATAAAAAAATGTGTTGTTTGTTTGTTTACTTTTAATCTTGCGTACTGTGAGACTAGAGCGTTGGATCATCAGTGTGGTTAAAGCACTGGCCTCTTGCGGTGAAGGTACTGGGTTCAAAACAGTACTGTTGCGCTCCAGTCTATCCAGCAGTAAATGGTACCTGAATCTGCTCTTGAATTAGGGAAAGAAAAGGCAGCGAGGAAGGGAACATGTCGCCCCCACCTCTTGAAGCTGGACCTAATATAGTGATGTCTCTAACACACTTCATTCTCCTACAGCAGTATATGCTATGGTGACTACCTGTACCATGACCTTTTATCTTGCTAGCCTATTTAAATGTTGAGTTTATGTGTTGCTTATCCTGTACTAGAGTTACCATGTTTAACTGTATATATTTCTGTATATGGTAAATCACTGAGACAATAAAGGGCTATGGGGATTCATCATCCTGATACTTGCATTATAAGGGGCTGCATATTTAATAACACGAATGTTTTTTAATTCAAATGTCAAGTCAGTCCTATTCTATTCTATGGCTGTGAAACACGGAGAACAACAAAAACAACAACCAAAAAGCTACAGACTTTCCTAAATGGATGCTTGCATAGAATAGAATAATTGAAGTGGTATGACAAGATGACTAATGATAAGAACTTAAAACAAGCGTCAGTGGAACAAGAGGTGAGAAGAAGAAGAGGCTGAAGATGGATAGGACACACATTGAGAAAACTTGTTTGAAAGCATTACCGAGGACAATCCTTGTTGTGGAGAATCACCAGGGTAAAGAGAGATAGAGGAAAACCAAAAGAACACATGGGGAAAGAGAACTGGAGACGGACATGAAGGGGATGATGAAGGCATGGCATGGGACAAGCAGACTACACATAAGTTTGTTGAAGGCTTGTACTCCATTTGGGGGTTGAAAGGTGAAAGAAGAAGAAGAGTGGAATAACAAGAAGACATTGACAAAGAAAGAAAAAGTCAGCCAAAACTTGTGGAAGCACTGGTCAAGAGTAGAAAGTTGAGATGGGTCATGGAACACTACCCAAGAAGGCATTACCTGATAGTTTCTAAAGTTGACTGTAAAAAGTGAAGTATAAGAACTGTGAAGGGAAAGTGTAAGAGAGAAATTCTTGATGGTACATTATTAAGATAGAAGAGGGGCTTGATGTGGGGAAGGGAATGAAGAAGGCTGCCTAAGACAGGACAGCAATTAGATGGAAAAGCTTTTTGATGATCTGCAAAGGAATGACAGTCGAGTCAAACATTACCTTGTTTATACTTTATTGGACAGTGGCTACTAGAATCACATGGCTGAAGATGACTGGTGGGTACAGCACATTCTCATCAAGTGCCCCAACACAACCATCCGGCAGATGTTTCAGCGTCTTCTAATTATGGTGATCACTCAGCTGAGCAAGGCATCCAAGGAATATATTGCACTTGGGTATGTCGTATTTTTCTACCTACCTTTATCTTGGTCACATTGGTACCTTCTAGTGAACTGTGACACATCACAGCAGTTGAAGGCATCAGTTGGTACTGTGTGATCTTAATGTTACAAGAGGTTGTTCTAAGACTTGAACATTCATGAAAAGTTCATTACAGCTAAACTTATGGCAAAACTGTGTGTATAAGAGTGCTTATGAAATACAAAACTTAAAAAAATTCTTTTATTTTATAATTTTCCTCTTTTGTACAAAACTTTTTCCCGTTTCCAATTTCCAAATCATTTTTTTTTTTTTTTTTTTTAAATTGCACCTTTCAGTTTAGAGAAAAAAAATTATTTTATTTGTGGATAAAATATCAGAATTAATATTTTCATGCTCTTGCAGTAATGGTTTCTGTAGTAATTTATTTGACATGTGATGAGGTTGCCAGCCTCCTGCACAGTCTCATATTAGTCTCCCCTGTTACAACGTTAATTAGGAAGCAGCAGTCATATTCTTTCTTTGCCTTCGCTGGAAAGTCTGCATACTGTTGTTGTCATTGTCATGCATACTGTTGTTGGTCATTGTCATGCATACTGGTTGCATACTGTTTTGGTCATTGTCCATGCATACTGTTTGTTGGTCTTTTTGTCATGCATACTGTTGGTTTGGTCATTGTCTTTGTCATGCATACTGTTGTTGGTCTTTGTCATGCATACTGTTGTTGGTCATTGTCATGCATACTGTTGTTGGTCATTGTCATGCATACTGTTGTTGGTCATTGTCATGCATACTGTTGTTGGTCATTGTCATGCATACTGTTGTTGGTCATTGTCAGCAACGAGATCACAGTATTTTGCGAGATCTAAAATGATTTCCAGTACATGTAAAGCTTCCGGGCAGTTGAATATTTGCTTTGGGATCAGAGAAGTGACTTGCTGTTTGATCAGGATGCTAACAGTGTGGTCAAATCAGGTGTGGATATTGAATAAGGGCCCGATTTAGACTGTCAGTGACACTGACAAAAGTGAATCTAATGAAAGAAGTAATGGTATTGCTAATAAAACAAACGAAAAAGGCTGGTCAACAAAGTGTACTCCATTTGAAATTTGTGACCTTGTAGGAATTCGAAACATGTAGTACTTAAGATATTTGGATAAAAAACATTTAATGAAGGCAGCAAGTTATATCTGAAGGATACCAGTATGTGGTGGGAAGGGTAGGGGGCAACACTGATACCGTTTTCATGACACATTTGTTTTTTGTTTTTGACTCGGCTATAAGTCAGGGAAGGACCAAAATATACTTAAGTATATATGGTAGTTATAGTGACTTTGCTACGCGTGGGATTGTGCGTCACACTGTTCAGAAGAATAGTCCTTTGAAAACTCAAACAAGAATATCCTACCATGCTTTCACCCACATAATGACAAATTTAACAACTGTTACGTTTGACAGATTTTGAAGTGGAAAAAAAATTCATTCATCCTAATACAGTCCCCTGACAACAAAAGTGATCTTATTTATCTACACCAAGGAAGGAGCACCTAGAAGGACAGATTTGAAACTGATGAACTCTAGTACCATGGCCAGCCACTGGCTATAAAGTTTGGGTACAGGCCTTGATGCTGTTGGCATAGGCACCTTGCCAGGATGATGAAACAAGTGTATTAGTGTAAAGAGAGCATTTATGGATATAGTATGAGATTCTGATGACTGAGATTATTTTTTGTATAAGAAAAAAATGAAGTCCCCAGGTCAGCCTAGAATCAACTATTATACATTTCATTCTCCAAGTGTTTGGTGAGTGATGTAATTGTTATGTCTCCAACAGTGATGGGATGGATACTGCTGAACTCTGTGGCCACAGTTGTCCACCTTACCCGACTTTCCTATCACAAAGCTGCTTTCCAAATGTAAGTAGTTTTGAATGTCAAGTACATATATCCTTTTATTTGAACACCCGAAAAAACCGAAATATCCTTTTCTGAAAATCACAAAAGTTTTCTTTGGGCTAATTCTAAAGCTATTCAGGCTAGTTTTCAATTACAAATTTGGTAGAGATTTCCGACTAATGTGGGCAACTTTGTGGTGTTTTTAGAAACATTTTGGGCTACTTAGGCTACTTTTTGAACTTGATTTGGGCACATCTGAAAACTCAAAAAAAAAATCTGGTTTCCAAAACAAAGCTATCCCTGAAGATTTTGAATAAAAGGATGCAGACCAGTAAAGTCACATGACTTCAGAATGAATTAAGATCAATCCAAGTGTATGAATACACAAATGACTAACCTAATGATACAAGGATACATGTTATTTTTTGTGTCCTGCTTTTTGATGTTGATGTTCTTCTGTATGGCCATCATTACTTCCATTTTTGTGTTCCCTGTGGATCATGAAGCCACCATTACAGCTGTATAGCTTACAGGAAACCTGCAAAAGAGTTTTCATGTACTGTTGAAGCAATTGTTTGTGTAGCAATTTTTTTTACCATGATGATGTTTCTGAAGACTGCATAACTAAAATTAAACCTGAAAACAAAAATAAAGTTTGTCCTTCTGTGGTTTTTAAATGTGATTGCATTAGAAGTGTAACGTCCAAACTTCAGATCTTTCTAAACGGATGTCTGTTTTGTATCAGATGGGTACATGTGGTTTTAAACATAGGTCTGTAGGTCTGTGAAACAGGAAAGGTTGAAGAAAATGGTTATTGTTATTGTTAAATCAGAATTGATGTCATTGCACTCTTGGCAAGCCCGTAGGTGCTCGGTCTCCCTCAGCAAATGTCAAAGGGTATGAATGCTAATTGTTCCTGTTGCACGCTAGTTGTTTGCTTCTCAGATGCATCCACTCATATACGTCCATCACCTGCTAGTCTTACGTTTGATGCCAAATTCCACCAATCTTAGACTTGTTGATTCATTTATTGCAGTGTCATTCTCTAACATGCGATCATTAATTGTCCTTAGTATCTCTCCCTTATCGATATCAAACGCACCTACTATGGGTGCTCTTGAAACTAGTCTGTCAGCTCTTTTATTACCACATACCTCTGCATGTCCTGGACAGTAGATCACACCAGTTCCTTAAGGTCCAAGGCTTTCTATGAAGGTTTTCCATTCATGCTAAAGTCATCCATTTGGGACCGTCTGAAGCATGGACTGAAAGTCTGACACAATAACCGCCCTTGTAAATAAAGTTTCAGACAGCCACTTTAAGGCTGCAGTAGCTGCCTCTACCTCCATTCTTATACTGGAGGTTGTTGTCATGTAAGCCCTTCTATGTTCAGCAACGATTCTGCCCTTTACTCTCACGATGGATTTAAGACCCGTCAGTATATACACAATGTTAGAGGAGGAAAACAGAGGAACTGGAGCCTCACGGGCAGGGCTAGAGAAAATGACCTCAAATAGAAATTAGTAGCCAGCAATGTCTACAGCCATGTGTCCATTACTGAATGACAAGGTTGAAATGAACATTAAAAAATTATTCTTGATATCATTGTTCTATGAGAGAGACAGTATGAGGCACTTTCATCTTCCTTTATTTTCCTTCTTCTCTTTATCATAATAATTTTTATCATTGTTGTTATTATTTTGAGCATTGAAGGTTATTCGATGGTTACACCTGCTTTCTGTTCATTTTGACATCTCTCAGATCTCTTCATCTCAACATCTCTCAGATCTCTTCATCTCAACATCTCTCAGGTCTCTTCATCTCGACATCTCTCAGATCTCTTCCTCTCGACATCTCTCAGATCTCTTCATCTCAACATCTCTCAGATCTTTTCATCTCAACATCTTTCAGATCTCTTCATCTCTCAGATCTCTTCATCTCTCAGATCTCTTCATCTCAACGTCTCTTGGATCTCGACATCTCTCAGATCCTTTCATCTCAACATCTCTCAAATCTCTTCATCTCAACATCTCTCAGATCTCGTCATCTTGACATCTCTCAGATATTTTCATCTCGACATCTCTCAGATCTTTTCATCTCAACATCTCTCAGATCTCTTCATCTTGACATTTCTCAGATCTCTTCATGTTGCTCGTTCAGATTAATTAAGAAAATGTGTATTCACGTTCCCCAGCTTGAGTGTGGCATGCGGCCGACCAACAAATATCTCACAGAGTATTTCACATTCCTGTTTGAGTTTGCCAAACTTCAAGACTCCAACGCAGACTTTCCATCAGCATCTTTCCTCAACGCCATCAACACCATCAGCATGGTTGTGAAATTTTACATGGGAAGCAAGTCCTCCCAGCCAGATTATGTGAGTGGTGGTCTGGTATAAGCGGGGTTTTTGAAGAATTAAATGATGACACGGTTCTGCTAGGTTGAATGCCGTTTTTGTTTTGTCCTAGGTGAGAAAGAGAGATTTAGCTTTGGAAGGTGAGGAAAGAGATCGTGGGGAGGTAGTGAGAGATAGAACATGACAGGGCAATGAGGGAGAGCTTGGGGAGGTGGCGACAGGTGGAGCTTAACTCTTTGGCTCCGTAATTATTTTCCCACCCTGTGCCATAATTATTTTTTGAAGAATCCTAAACAGTGAAGTGTACTATATTTTAGTGTAAATTTTATGTTAATCTTTTCTGTGAACATGTACATATTATATACTAAACTGTAAGGAAATAGCTAGAGAATTGTAATAAATAGTGTCTTTGGTAGTATTAACACAAGTAGGCCTACGTCCGGTATACTTAAAACATTTTTAAAAAAATGTAAAATTGAAAAAACACTAAAAAGTTAATTGTAAAATAAGAGCTTACCATAAGACAACTTCCTGTTGCAGACAATAAAATTTTCTTTTTAGTCTTCAAACATCTAGGTAATTCCATTTTCAAAGTAAAAATAACAGTTTAGAATGGCCTGCGCGCCAAATTCTTAACCCTTCGAAAAAATAAGTTTCGTTCGTATCGTCGATCGTTTAGTGTTATTTCCACCAATTTTTACTGTGGTCCCTTATAAGAATAAACAAAATCTGCAATACTGCATTACGTAATTTTCAAACAAATAAACAACAGGTTCGTAAGCGACCGTGGAAAAACCTTGAAAAACTAGGAAAACGAAAAAAAAAATTCCAGGCCTTGAAAAGCCTGGAAAAATGGCTATAAGCCTTGTACATTTTTTCCGCATCGGAACCCTTCGGAAAAATAATACGAAATCGAGAAGTTCGTTACTTCTTGTGTCCATTATATTGGTTATTTTGTATGGGTAGTTTTTCGCAACAACAGACGCGACGAGTCTAAAAATAAATCAGCGTTTACGCCATTAACGCAAAGGCGAACGAAAACGAAACCGCCGAAACTTCTGGAAATGCGCAAAGGAAGAAAAAATTGTAAATTTACCGTACAATTTTTTACTTCCCTTTGCGCAAAGTTACCGTAAAATGTTTACTTCCCTTTGCGCATTAAATCCCATATCCAGAAGTTTTCGGGCGCTCTTTGCGTTAACGACGTAAAACTCAGATTTAATTTTAAACACTCGTCGTAAAGTAATAAATTCGTTTATCTCAATTATAAAACCTATTTAAATAAGTCCCAGTTTATTATATTTATGAATGAAAAGACTTAACCCGTTCTCTACCTCTGAAGTTTTATATGCTAATTAAGGAAAAAGGCCTAGGCCTACATGTTTTTTCAATTTTCAGATACCAATGAAAAAAATCGCCCAATACACGACACGTGTGCATCACAGTCTGTCAAATCGCGGTAATTAGAAAAAAATGAAAATTCCGCAATATTATGTGGGATGAGAGCCCTGAATGTTAATTTAAAATTTTTAAAAAAAAGATTTTATTAAAATTTAAAAATAAAAATCTAAACTAACAAACGAAGACAAAACCCAAACAAAATAGATAATTAAATATGGGGGGGTGGGGAGGGGGGGGGGGGGGGGGGGGGGGGGGGGGGGGGGGTGGGGGGGGGGGGGGGGGGGGGTGGGGTAAATGGTCCTCCAGTTAGAATATTTTAAAAGAATTTTTCACTGTAATCATAAGTATTACCCTCCCAATTACATTATAATGATATACCTTTATTGTTCTAGTTAAATATTGGTTGACTGTATAATAGTTAATGTCGTTTAGAATTTTATTGAATAGTGGTAAATATACAATAGCTTAGACCTACTCTCGTAAGTTTTATTTTGTGTTCTTTTTTTTTTTTTTTTTAAACATAACACTACTAGGAGACCTACAGATGTGACATTATTTTGAGAGCCAAGGAAAAAAACTCTTGGATAGCTGAGATTAATTTGGACTCTTTTTTTTTTTTTTCAGTGGAAAATTCACCATAGTTTTTTTAAATACAAATTTTCATACGCAAACAAGGGACATAATCTCTTCAGTGATAGTATGTGATTCAGCCTTACCAGATTTATTTCAAGGACCTAGACACTTCAGATTGGTGCATTATGGAAAAAACAGTAGCGGAACAAATATGAAGCAATTTCCAGTAGCACTGAAGAAAAAACATCATCTCAATTTGACAAAGACCAAATCAACCTGTGTTTTGAGCGACAGACAGAATAAGGCCATGCCGACAAGTCACCTGGCATGATCCGACAAGATTTAACCTTATAATCCACTGATGTCACCTCCAATGATAATATAAACAAGACAGTTTTAGAAAGAGACTAATTCCTTTAGGGCAGAACAAATCATCAGAAGCCAGTGATTAGCAGAAAAATACAGCAAAAGTAGGGATGGTGTGGAAAACGTTCAGCCAACAAGGTGCAAGCTATCCCCTGACCCACACAGATCCTATTTTTATATTATTTACCTTAGTTTGAAACTGCCCTGGTCAAAGGGCATATAACCTACAACACAGCATGCCAACTCTACAAAAAAAGAACCAAAAGCGTAAGATCAGGATGGTTTTTTTGCAGTAAGACTCTTATTGAACCTGCTAGGAGCCTCGCTAGCGTAGTGGTATTACCACAACACACCGCTCTTGGCGAGCAGGTGATCAAGGATCAAACCCAGTTCGGATGGCAATTTGAAGGATATTTCTTCGCGACCTGGGATATTGGACTAGGAATAACTCGAGACCTGGCGTCGAGAACATTTGAAAGGTGTGTCCCGTCGACCAGGGAAAGGCTGCTCCAGAGCCGACCCATCACGAAATTGGTTACCTCCGAAAATCCCGTCATCGCGAGTATCCTGGCCTGAATTGTCGAGGGACACCTGTCTCTGTAACAAGAAAAAAGGGATACTCACGTAAAAATCAATTGTCAGTGTTAGATTTCACCTCGAGTATTTAGCAGGGCGTACAAAAAAAAAAAAAAAATTGAACCTCCCTATTACATCGACGCAATGTGACACCTTCAAAACAACAAGACTTATACAGAAGCACCACTATTCGTTTGATAAAAAAGAACAAGGGCAAGTGTACAAACCAGACTGGTAAAGTGTGAAAGGCTGTGCAGGGTGATCAGAAGCCAGACTTGGCATGTTACTGCCCAGATTGCAATTGTACATCTATGCCTGAATACCCTGCCTTACAAGTTATACCACAACAGTCCAAGGATTATCAACGTGGATCGTTGACAAAGACCTTGCCGAAGAGGCCTACATCTACAACGTCACAACCCCAGTTAATGAAAAAAGCATCCTCAAGACGTCCAACTAGAGGTAACTTAACCTACTCAATAGACATTTACAAACGCTCAATGTCAGACTGCCACAAGACACAGAATACATTCACCAAAGACAACAAAACGAAAAATAAACAGTTTTTTTTTTAAACAACATTTTGATCCAAAATTTATTAGCCTTATTATGCTTGATAATACGTGGTATCATCGTTAAATCAATAGCGTCCACTCAAGCTTATTTTATTCATTACCATGCCATGTCACTAACATTATTATTTGCGCTGATGTTGAAACAAATTCCACTAAAAATTGGAAAAGATGTCTGATTTATCAATCTTTTTATGAATGGAAAAAATAAAAAGTTTCATTATTTTAAAGAAATCTGCAAACACCCTATGGTAACTGTGAGTACGGTAATGCTCCAGATTGCTTATCAGCAAAGAGTGATAATTATCTTTGATAAAATTAGTATGATGGAAAATATTAGAGTTTTCCCCAACCTTGAAACTCACGAGCTGTGAAGGACCTGGAAAAAACCTGGAAAAAGCCTTGAAAATAGCTTGAAGAAATTTGCTATGAACCCTGAAACAAGAAATAACAATCATATAAAAAATCTGGTTTACAACATGTTTCACATGGAGTTTTTAATAGCATCCCTATCTTCCCATCATACTTACCTAGGATCAAGTGATTAGATGTTACTAAAAGGTCCTAGTTCTGTTTGCTTCTCAATCGACCAATGGCCAGGACCACGGCCCACGTCCTAAGGCTAAATCTAATGTGTGTCTAGCATTTCAATCTACATCCGTTATTTGGCAACAAACTGTGACTAGCAAACAATCATCTTCAATGTCCAAACAGTATTTCTCTAAGTAATTGTACACAGTTATCTTTGTTAGGAGACTTGGAAATTGTATATATAAAAGCTATGACATATTTTTCTGTAACAGTAACAAGAAAAAAACGCAAACACACGAAAGCATAACCACAAATTGTAATAAAAAACATCCAAAACATGCAGATATGCTGCTTAACAATACTCATATAAGGTGCTTAAAATAGATCGAAGGTCAATTTACACGTTTTAAAATCTTGAGCTGCATTAAACGATGATTTTTGGGGGTTAATATAAGTCGTGAAACTAAAAACAACACCCACAAAGCGATGTTTCCGCACAGTGTCAATCTGACCAACACACTGAGTCATTGTTTCCGATTCCCAAAGTAGTTAAGGAGGTTTTCTGTGAAGATTGGCGTTAAGGGGTGGGGGGATAAGAGTACATGAGCTTGGGAAATGGTGACAGAGGCGGTACATCAAGAGTGGTGAGAGAATGTCCTCTTTGGCAGGAGGTTTTGAGATATTTACATTGGGAGGTGGAGAAGAGATTAGCCTGTGGGAGGTGATCTTGCAGAATAGAGCTTGGTCCAGGGAGTTGGGAGAGAGTGAGAATCGTGTTATGGGGGGTTATGGAAGAGACGGATTGGGGGGGGGGGGGGGGGGGGGGGGGGGGGGGGGGGGGGTGGGTGGGGGTGGGGGGGGGGTGGGGGGTGGGGGGGGGGGGGGGGGGGTGGGGGGGGGGGGGTGGGGGGGGGGGGGGGGGGGGGGGGGGGGGGGGGGGGG
>JAMPIV010006338.1:0-17500 GCA_024509875.1 Oreohelix idahoensis
TGTCGGAGGAAGTAAAACGGCATGGAATGGCCAAATAGTACACTGACACCTGGATGATTGATTTGACAGAAATAATGCTGGAAGTGCAGAGGCGTGGTAACCATTAAGGAGGTAAATACTGGTATAAAGTATTTCAGATGAAGCTGACAGTTGGCCTAACGCTCTGAACTCAATGTTTGTGTTGTATTGTGCTCAGTGTAGAACTAGAGTATCAATTAGATATGAAGTAGAAGGTACATCCTTCTTGTTTTCAGGGACCGTGGTCTTGATGGTACTGAGCAGCACCTGGTCAGAGCTTTGCTGAATCCAGAGTCGGACAGCATACTCCTTGGTCCATTTAGCTATCAGTGAGGTGTCTCCAGAGCCCAGAGGAGAATTCGAGCAGAGGAGTCCTTCCCTGCCGCCATCACGCAAGATAAGCTGATTTGGCCAGCTGAGCTCAACATTATGTCCCCTCATCTTGAAATGACTTTGTAAAAATAACATTCAGAGGGGAATTTAATTGTCTTAATATCAGGAACTGAGAACATCTCCAATACTAGTCCCAAAAGACAAACTATTGAAGTCATGATGACAAATACCAACAGAGCTTGAACAAAACAAAACCAGTATTACCTCATATTACCACTACACAACTGACACACATAGGATATTTTAATAATATATGTCACTACAATATTCATATTGATAAAGTCTGTACATATACTTGTAATTAAAATTGATTGTGATTCCTGGTTCCTTTGTATTTGAATCAGGACACATATACCTTTATGATAACCATGAATACATATTGTTATTTGAAAAGTTATCAGTGACTCCTTAAGATATTCTCATAGAGTGTTATATGTATGTGAGTGTCACAGTGTTGTCAAGAGTAGTGGATTAAATTAAATTGTTTATCTGTCTGTTGTTGTGACTTACACTTCATCATACACATACCCTAGACACATAACGTAGTCATCACACTATTCCAGAATAATTCTGACTGAGATATATAGATATGTGGTAGCAAGTAAGGTTATCTATAATACACTACTCTTAATAGATATAGATACCTTCACAGCTGATCTCAGTCAGTACACTAAGTCCCCTATACATATTTATAACATCCCACTTCACCACAGGCTTCCTGATTGAAAGTGGCGTTGTGATAGCTGGAAGGCTGCCTGCTTGCAATAGGTGTGCTTCTTTGAGGGGCAGGTAGGGTATGTGATGTATTGTGATTATAGGTTGATGTCTCAGTAGATTTCGTTGCATTCTCTATATGGGTTGAGCTGTCTTGTTGTGTCCTTTCTGGATATTTTATGTTTTTGGTCAGGATGCTGCTTCCCAGTGTGGATGTGTGAATTTGATCTCTGTAGAGTCGTTTCTTAGGTGCTCCTGAGTTAGATGTAAAGAATGGAGTATTGTTGATGAAGCCAAGGCCGTTTTGTTTACAATAGTTCTGTAGTTTCGTGTTGTAAGTGTCCGCTGTGCGACGCTGAAACCCATAGCATGGTGGTATGATTGATGAAATAAAGATGGAGGCTTTGGGAAATTTTTGTTTTATTGTAGCCACTAATCCTGAGGGGTTTAGGCTCTGCTCATTCATGATATCATTAATTCCTACGTGTAGTGTTGTTTTTGTTATCTTGTGATTAATATCGAACTTATTAATTATGTCCAGTAGTCTTTTAATACCAGCCCCCGGCACTGTCATAACTGAAACGATGTTTTCTCTTGTAGTGGACATTCTTTCACAATAAATACCCTTCAAGAGGGAGTCACCAATTACAATATGTGTAACGTCACTACGTATTTCTTCACTTTGTTTTCTATTAGATTGATGCTGCTGCCTTTTGTGGTGTTCTTTTTTGTGGACTGTCGTGATGGCTCTGAGATTTGTGAATTGGGTTTTCGGGCAATGGAACGTTGTCTGGTAGGGATGCTGATACCTGCTCATTTTCTGTTGAATAATCCTCAAGAACTTGAAATCTGTTGGTAATTTTGACTCCAATGGGATATGTTGTGTTTGTGAGTGTCTCTTCGTGTTTTATGTGTACAGTTTGGTGGTGACCTTTTTGCTGATTTGGCGTATTTTTATGTATGGATTCTTCGCAATCTTCTACTATTGTTTGAGGATGATCTGGTTGTCTTAACTTATAGAGTGAGAAGTCTCTCTGCAGTTTTTTCGATGATGTCCTTCATGCTAGAATTGTCTTCCCTCAGAGATACTATCTCCCTTTTAAGAAGTTCGTTTTCGGCCTTGAGCGATGTCTGTATACTAGACATGAGATCACCAATTAAACTTCGTAGCGTGTCCTCCATATTTTGCATTAGCTCCTGGCAGCACGTTGCACGACACAGGTAACTGAGTCGCAGGGGTGTTCTCGCGGGGGCCCAAAAGGATTTAACGTGGTGTCGTGTTTTCTTTTTGTTTGCTCAAGAGATAGCTGTTTTTGGATGACGTTGTTATCCGTCATTTTGTGGTGTTGAAATATTTTTCATGGTCCATGGGGTATTCTTTTTCGTAATCCTATTTCGATGGCCAATTATTCGATGGTCCCATTCGTGGTGTCTTCTCTTTGTTGGTCAAGAGATACAGTTTCAGCTTATCGTATATTTTCATGGTCCATGGGGTATTCGATGGCCAACATAGGTTTAGAAATTGTAGGGGTGTCTGTTATTTTGTCCAATACTGCAGAAGGAAGAATTTCTGATTCACTGTGAGAAATTGGGTTGCAGTTGATGTTGAGAATGTCGTTGTCGGTAGTAAAGTCATTTATGCCTGGAATCATTGTGTCTACTGCCAAGGGGGGCATAGAAACAGCGGAGTTCATTTTAGTGTTTTCTAACTCAACATCAGTTACAATTTTGGCAGATTATTTTAATTCTTCAAATTCTGTTTCTAACCATGATTCGATAGCTGCGGCAGTCTCCTTAGCCATAATTTTGTTCTTAGTGTGATAAAGGTGAACTTTGAGAAGTGGTGTTGTTATAACGTCTTCTACTAGTGCACCATTTATGTCTGTTCTTGACTCTACAAGTCCTGTTTCGTAGTATTTAATGACAATAAAACGAAATGCCTCGTACTGAAAGGTGTTCTTGAATGTTATAGTAACACATTTTCCATGACTTGATAGCTTCAAGGTTATACCGGACCCGGTTCTACAACCTTTAAGTTTTACGTGAATAGCTCTCTCTTTGTTCAAAGCATAGCTTTTTATGGTCGTTGGTCTTAAACGAGCGTCCCTGGGGGCCCACTGTTGGCTGCGAACTAACGCCTTCTTCCAAAAATGACATTGTTACATTCCACAGTGGGGTTTTGTTATCGGTGAGGAACATTGTATACCGGGAAAATTGTATGATGCTTGACAGCAACGCTTGACCAACAACTGACCTCTTGCTGAGAGTAGAGCCGCAATGTAGCCGTTGGGTTCTGAAAATCTTGCAAAATATTTTGCAGCACCCCGTGAGAAAGAGTGCCTTTGTGACGCGTCCGAGACTCCAGTGTGTTGAGTGGCGGTCAAAAAACATCCCTGTTTTTTTATTCCAGGAAAGTATGGGACTCGCACCGCGTAATGGAAGTCACCCTGTTACCCAAATTATTATTATAACGCGTCGCCATGGAAAATTCTCTGTAGTTTTACGATTGTTTTTCTGCGTTTTCTGTGCAGATGTTAGACACCGGTGGCCTATTCTTACTATATATTCAGTCTACCTTTGTCTCTAAACTGATTTCAGTCCTGCAACTCCTGTCATGAGAAGGTAGAGATTTATGTGCAAGTTTGCCATTACTTTTAGAGTGGAAAATTTCTCACAGTCCCGGCACGAATCCTTAAGTAACATGATAGTGTTATTTTTTTTCCTTGGGATTTATAAGGAGTCATAATAAGCCATTATAGTTGGTTCTGGCAATTGTTAGTTTTCAGTCTTAACTCGACCAGCACTAGAACCAATTGTTAGTTTTAAGGACAATTGTGTTTGAATGCCACTTATGGGTTTACTATATACCTGATTGCTAAGTGGAAGGAATTCGTTTAACACAGAATGCAACTAAATGCAATTTTCTTTCTGTTTGCCAGCCTCTGCGGCGGAAAGTTGTAAACGTTTTTTCACTTCAAATTTATTTGATTACTTGGACATTTGGAATTCTATTAGAGATATGCAAGAGAAACATGGATTGAGTAGATTACTCATCATTTTGGTAACACGTATCATATCACGTCATCACCATGTCGCAAGCTCATTCTTAATTAACTATTATTTAATTAACTACAATATTAATATCTCATCTGTGTGTTTTGTGTGAATCGTCTTTTACCATCATCACCTTCTAACCATAACTAACCCTACATGTGTAGATATTTAATTAAAAAACCTAATAATTGTTTGATCATTATCTAGTTTGTTAATGTATCACTCGTGCTGTCGGTGTTAAATATTTACATATAGGACCATTTCTACACTCAGATGAGGTTGGCGGCTTTTTCTGTTACGGGATCTAAGGGCAGAAGCTAAGGTCGTGAGGAAACATAACTCTTTCCATGATTAACTTGAAAACACTGTCCAGTGGAAAGCATTCGCATTCCCTTCTTCTGCATCTATCTCGAATAGGTCTTTATTCTTTCTTAACGAGCCAATTTCTAGAGTCCTTCTACTTAATATCTCATAAGCTATTCGTCTCGAAAACTAATATCGTAGTTGCCCCAGTTGCCACCACACGACAAGCAGTACCATATTTTCATTATATTACTGATGAATTTACATCTTCAATAAACTGGGACGACATGACTCTGACTGTGCGCGTTCTATGAAGGTGCTTGATTGGTCGTCCTTATTGGGAACATTTTTAGTTTTCTCAAGGGGAGGGGGGAGGGAGAGTTGTTAATGGTGTTTCGCCTCCGTTTGCGTTTGCACACGGATTTGCATTCAATCGTGAAACATCGCTGTGCTAAAACAGCAGCGCTATTGATACAACGCCACCGAATTGATTTATGACGTAAGTTTAAAATATAAGAGTACGTAAATGCGAGTCCATGAGCAGAAGTAACGATCGCTTTTGGGTCTCTTTTGATTGTGTATTCTAATGTGTCAAGACGAGTATTTTATGAGCTCCTTCATTGAGTGTTTGATGTCCGATATTTGGGCATGTTTATGGACGTATGGTTGAGATATTAATCCATGCCATGTATTCATGTGTGAATTGACAGAGAAGTATCATGAATTATTATTAACATTTTGACGATCTAGTCAAGTTCTATTGTCGCGGACAGTTGGACTTAGACAGACGGCACATTTGCCTACCATTCATGTATTATGATGGCCTAGTACATTTAGCCTATGTAAAACGGCTTGCTTTTATTATATCAAAATTTGGAGCTTTAGTGTTGTATGATGTCAATAAATTCTAAACACGTTAACCAGGAGTGATCTACATTCCTTAGTTGATGTAGCTGTTGTGAGTTCATTTGGACATTTGCTAACTATACAGAATTCTGATCAACACATCATTAGAATGAACCGCAACAGTACTGAATATCCTAGAAATTACCCTAAACCATTACCTTACGTAGGACAACACAGTTTAAAAAAACAAAAAATCCTCGTCTTTTGTTACTTGTAGTCAGCATTTCTTCCATTAGATTAGTGAAGGTGGGACTCACATGATTGTTGTCTCATGAGCTGGGTGTTCCATTTTTTAACAGTTAGTATAGCAAAGTAAACGCCTCACAATATTTTTTTTACATAATGTGTAGGATAACATGAGGACATGGACCTGTTTTGTATTTAGTTTACCGAATAATAGCCTTAGCATATGGCATTTTCGGATTATCTGACTTGAATGTTATTTCTGATTTTACTGGGCTGTCATTTTGTTGAGAAACACACCCTTTGTGACTGTCCACATGTGCGTTTTCTATGTTGTCCATATTGTGCTTGTCCTTTGCTCAATTTTCATAAATTGATTATTGAAAGTTTGTACCAAACCTGAATGATTCCATATATGATCTGACTTATTGTTTTGTTTTCTGCACAACCGTTCTTCTTTGCAAAATGTAATATGTTGAGCAGTCACGTGCTCCCATACTTGCATCAATACTTCTGGGCTATACTGCCTAAGCTTATGTAGCACGGATGAACGCCACTCTCATAGTTTATCCGTGTTACATCAGCTTAGGCAGTATAGCCCAGACGTATTGATGCAGGCATTTCAGATGTCTGTATACGACTTTTCACAACACAATTCAGCGCACAAACACCAAGCTGTTGCAGATAAACTCACTTAAAAGCTGTCTTTCAAACCAGCTTGGAACTTAGTTCCCAAACTGGTGCCTTCTCTCCGCCTGCACCTCCGTGTTTTTTTCTTTTTTTTTCGTGCTGAGGAAAATAAATATATCCTCACAACACTAACAAGCTAAGTCACACCGTGGACCTTTAACTGTCCTGAAAGATTAATTTTCTGCACCGACTGTGGTTGAAGTAAAAATATTCCTATCTGTTCGGAACAGACTGTATTTGAAGATAAAAACAGCACTTTATGCAAAGATTAAGATACTGTAAACAGTGTCCACGGACTTTAGAGAAATCTATTGCAGTGTATATTTTATAACTTGTTTACAATTTTGTGTTAACCATTGTGTACTAACTTTATTGCTTCTTACTCATTCCTACTCCCGTCATTCTTTCTTTCCTATTGACTATTATCATGTCCGAGTGCAAAAACTCTAATCAAAATATAGGCAGTATCACTACTTCATGGCTTATATAATCAGGGCATAAAATTGATCATTTAAACATTAACCACCTGCTAAGTAATCTTTCTGATGTCTCCATGTCTCTCCAACAAAAATTCCACATATTTGGTTTTTCTGAAACCCATCTCCATGACAAAATTACAGATGAAGAAATTAGGATTAACGAATTCACCACCATTCGCAAGGATTCTAACAGTCAACATGAAACAGGGCAAGTCATATACATCTACACATCGCTTCAGTACAGACGCCATGATGATCTAAAACATACTGGCATTGAATGTATATGGCTGGAAATAACACTTCCCAACCTGACCCCAATTTTAATTGGTTACCTGTACCGAAACCCTAGCTGTTCTACTGTATAGTTTGACACACTCTCACGAATGATGGACAACGTTTGGGCTTCTTCGAAGGAAATTATTCTACTGAGAGATTTCATATTGACCTTCACAAACCGAACAACACATTGAATGATATCACCATCTTATACAACCTCACACAGTTAGTCAATCAACCCACGAGAGTAACAGACTCATCATCTACACTAATTGATAATATCTATACGACCTGCCCAGAAAACATTATAGAATGCACAGTCACACAGACAGCATTAAGTGACCACTATCCAATTTGCTCACCCGTGAGTTGCCGAGGCCCGAAGTGGAGCAAGGAATAGCAACACTGTTCCCTACCATGCATGTCGTTGAAAGCGACTAAGGAGGGTTGGGCATAGCGCTGCTTACCCCATCCTGTAAAACAAATATTTAAAAAAAATAAAAAAATTTAAACCACAAAAAACTTCAACAAACATGGACAAGTAAATTAAGGAAAATAAAACACAGCCATCCAAGACACGGGAAGGTCCTCTCGCAGGAAGGCGTATGATGCAACACAGAGAAAGCCAAAAGGAGTCTGTGTTACTAACTAACCTTCTTTCTTCAAGGAGAACTTCCAGATTTGGCACCTGGAATGTTCGGACATTGAACGATCAAGGGAAAGCGGCACAAGTAGCAGCAGAAATGAGGGAATATAAAATCGAGGTTCTGGGACTGTGTGAAACAAAGTGGAAGGGGGTAGACAAGGAGAAACTGATCACAATCAGTTGTGAATTGGTGCTGTCCTCGGGACATGAAGACGAAAGTTCACACCACAGTGAACGGGCAGCTCTTACGTTATAGAAGCACAGAAAGCACTCACTGAATGGGAAGCCGTTGGACCGGGAAAAGGGAACGACAAATAAAAGCATGGATAACAACATAAAGCATGGTCCCTGATGGTTAGAATTGTGTGCCTTTGTCTGAAGTTAACCTGTCTGGTTAATTTCCTATTGGAATGTTTGTTGCAAGATGGTAGCCCATTATAGGGGCTTAGCCTCTTAGATGTTAGGTCCCTAGAGAGATAAAGAACAACGGAATTAAAGGATAGCACACACACTAGAAAATAGCACAAGAAGGCTTTGTAACAAAGGGGGCGGGGGATTTCTTCATTGGGCAGCTAATGCAAAACCACGGTTTGTAAAGCAAACGAATCTACGACACGGAAGTGAAGAGTTGGTTGCCAGAGCCCACCCAACATCGCAATGCTAGATAGACACCTAGTTACTGGATTGGAGAGTGGAGTCAAAATACGCAATGTGCAACCTGACATATTGGCAATCCAGAAATACAAAACGAGACGTCCACCATAAATCAGTACGGAGTTTTCAACATTCACAGAGCTAAAATTGTTTTTCCCAAAGCATAGCCTGTTCTAATACTTCATCCATATGTAGATATTTAATTCATATCTGTGGAGTTTAATTTTACAGTCTTCTTAAAGAGTTTGCTAAGGGAAAAGTAGTCAAATGAAAGTATGAGTCTACACATTACCGGAAAGAAGCTAGGAAAGCGTACGCCAGAAAAGCAGAATTAACAAGATAAGACATCCTACACTTCCTAAGTTACAAAGAAGATTTATACACCCACGTTTAAACGTTTGTTTGTTGCTCAGCAATTTATTTTCCTTTGTGTCAAGTTCACAGAAGTTGATCCTATATACATATATCAAGTTCAATTCACTCAGCAACGTACCGCCGGAGTCACGTGAAAACACACACAAGTTGATTCTCACATTGATACCATCTTGTCGCATAATGCGATTGGGCTTCGATATCTACGTAATCAAAACAGAGTGAAAACCGTCGAAACATGTGTAATGCTAATAGCTCGACCAATGAAACGAGAGTTTGCTACACGGAATGTCCGAGATCGTCTAGGCATAACAATAAGGTAAAGAGAAAATCTATGTTAGGACTATGCAGTAATGAATTCATTATAAATCAACGGATTGACAGAAGGCATTTCTACTTCACCGAGTCATAGAGAAAGAGTAGACCCAGGTGTGGTTATAACCAGAAAGACAATGTCTTTTGTAATTCTGGGGATATGATCTCGTAAGTTGGTCAAACAGTTCGAAAAATGATGAAAAGTGCGGTTTTTAAATTCATAGAAATAGGAAGGACAGACGGATCTTGGAAAGAATGATATGGAAGGAAAGCCGCATGTTTTCCGAGTAAAACGGGATATCCCAAGAGACAATAGTTTTGGCAAGGAATAAGAACGACTAGTTATCGGTTTAAAAATTAACACAGATGACCTTCCCGAAGTGAAATGCAAGAAATATTTTCGACCGTACTCGCTTGAAGGCATAGCCAATCAGCGCGGAGTCACGGATTCTCGCAAGATGGCCGACCAAGCGTAAAAATACGCGTGTAGTGGGAAGTGGAAGGACACACACGAACTGAAAGAACGCAGAGAACAAAAGGAGAGAGCTAGACATATATTCCTTCACCATTGAGTATTTGTGCTGGCCTGCTTTTGCCAGAAGTAGTCCTGTTAGTTATTTCTGAGAAGACCAGAGGGTTTCGGTCATACATATAGACGTAAGCCAGAAGTGAGAAACCAAGTGTTATCCTGCATATCGACACGGAGCACTACAGCTGGTCTACCTGGTTGTGCTGGTATCCCTACTACATGGGAAGATCAGCAGAGTCTATATAGTCGTGTAGAGCTCACCAACATTGTCAACCATCATTTAAGGAGCACTCAGTTAAGTGCAGAAACAGAAGAACATTAGATCAATTTATGTGTGAAGAGTCAAGTCATATGAAGAACAGGTTAACGTTTTTGTCAGAAAAGCAGCGACACTCTAATGCAGTTAAAGTAAACACTATAATATCACTG
Organism: Oreohelix idahoensis; assembly: GCA_024509875.1. Lineage (NCBI taxonomy): Eukaryota > Metazoa > Mollusca > Gastropoda > Stylommatophora > Oreohelicidae > Oreohelix > Oreohelix idahoensis. Next base: position 9,962 of record JAMPIV010006338.1, read on the forward strand.
TGATTTCTGTGGATATGGTGTAAATAGAAACATCATATACATATAGCATCTCTATCAATTTCTAGAACAGAAGAAAAGAGAATCATAAATTAATTGATTTTAATTGTTCTTGGATTTTGTTAACTTCATAAAGTTACCATTGAGTTCAATTTGAATTTCACCACAGTAATATTGGGTCAGGAAATAGATCAACTAGTGTTCAACTTATACACCGTTTATTTACGACAGTAACGTTGACATGGACAGCAAATCACAGCACATCAGGGAGCTGCGCTAGCGTAGTGGTTACAACACCACTCTGGCGACCGGGTGATTCAGGATCAAACCCGGGCGACGGCATTTGAGGATTTTTCGTCGACCGGGAATTGAACTGGATTAACTCGAGACCTGGCGAGGACATTTGAAGGAGTGTCGTCGACCAAGGATTGGCGGCTCCTGAGCCGACCCAGCTCTAATGGATACCTCCGAAATCGGCGAGTATCTGCCTGAATGGCGAGGGACACCTATCTCTGTACAAGAAAAGGGATACTTACGTAAAATCAATGTCAGGTTAGACATTAACAATAACCTGAGATTTCGCCTCGAGTATTAGCGGGCGTACGAAAAAAACAAACTGTTATTCAAAGCATAGAATAGTTTTTACGAGAAGAAATTCTAGGCCCTTGATCTTCTTCTTACCACCGGACCAGGGGTCTTTACTGTCTGACTATCATTTGTGCTATCATACACCAGTGCTCATTTCTGAGACTGGTGTATATCGTGTAGTTCATTATTATTTAGTGAACTATCATCGATGGTCAAGAAGACAACCACCACTATAAATAATATCTCGTTACACAACTTGACCTCACTCAAAAGCGTATTCGCTGAATCAAAAGTACATACCCACAAGTAATATGTCAAATACCAAGACCAGTTAGTTATAAGTTAATTTGCCCAGATATCAAGCGAAAATAATTAAGTCTACATACTCGCTACGTCATTGCATGAAGGAAATTAATCTACTTTCATCGCATATTACACGACGTATATTCAGGTCAGCTTCATTGCACGAAACTCACTTGTTACCAGAATATAATTTCGTGAAGAGCTCCAGTCTAGTCAGTGCCTTTCCGAGATCAGACAGCAGCCATTTTCCTGAGTCACCTGTCAACGGTTTGTCAACGCTTAAGAGATTTCCAAACATTCAAGGACTGTATATCGTACAGGTTCTCAATACTACAAAGGTTTTCATCAGTACGTCATACCTTACTCCTGCATTGGATAGTCTATGCAGATCTGTGTATAATCATACAATGGATGAAAATTAACAGACACATAGACAATGTATGTTGGACATCAGTGTGGTAACACTTAATATATCACATCATCCTTCCACTATTCACATAGGTTTACTCACATGTTTATTTAACTACAATGTTTACATCTCCTCTGTGCGTGAAATGTTATTCACCATCATCATTCATCGTTTTTCTCTAACCATAAATGTGTATATATTTAACTAAAAAACTATACAGCCTCATTGATCATTACCTGCTGCGTTAATGTATCACTCCAGTCTGCGTTTAGTATATTGTGACCGCATGGCCTTTCACGCTAGCATTATCCCTACTACTTCCATGCTAAGCATTTATACATGCTATAATATGCTAAATATAAGAATGACAGACCTCAAAAGCAAATAAGACGTTTTTACACACAACGCAGTATCATTCAAAGTTCAGTTAGCAGTCACTGCTCTGAGAAGGCAAACGTAGGTCAGTCCCAGATAATAATAATGAATGGGTTTTATGCGCGGAAAGTGGAAAATGAATGTTTGTGTGATCTGCTTTTTCTTTATCTAATTGTTAAGTTGGAAATGATCACACATGTGAAAAAAGTCGAAATAACAGAAAGTCGTGTGCAAAATGTCGAAAACAGAGAGACGTGTGCAGAAATTGTAACGTGTGGAAAAAAGAATGGGAAGTGTGGAAAAAGGCGGGAAAAAAGAATAAATAGTATAAATAGAACAGATGTGGGGGATAGGCAGTAATTTCAGGATTTATGATTCCAATGATTCCATAATTTTGGACTTTTAAAGATTTTACAAATAGTGTTAAGAGAACTTTGTCTTTGAGAATATCAAGACACGTTTTTAAGTAGACAAGTTAGTATACGTACTGCATTGTGGATATATAAATGTTTCCTCTTGGATAACCAACCATTATTGTGAAATTTACAGTGTTTGTCTAATGACGTTCAATAAAACATCTGACTGAATTTTCTACTGAATTGCTGTTTGTGGAAATTTACAGTAATTTTTTTTGGATATACGTTGTTATGCTGAAACCGTTTTGCTTTTCACGAAACTTAAAGGGAAGAACCTACCTGGGAAGAAGAAGAAAAAAGAGTAAAGGTCAAGTATTACCATCTCTGGCGGAAGGCCAATTAGCACTTTAACCACAACAACATATGAAGGGTTAACTCTAATTGAATATAACAATCAATATTACTAATTGATGCCGAAACCTGCCCTGCCACATAACATACTAATTGGTGCCGTGACCTGCGCACAAGTAACTGACGCTGCCACATAACATATTAATTGGTGCCGTGACCTGCGCACATGTAACTGACGCTGCCACATAATATACTATTTGGCGCCGTGACCTGCCCTTTTGTCTTGGTGAAAGCAGAAATCATAATCACTATAACGGATCCAGGTCAAGAATAACAGCAGCAACAACAGCAGCAACAACAGCAGCAGCAACAACAAGCATTGTATACACTTCAGCAACATCAGCAACAACAACAGGCGTTAAATGCACAGCAGCTACAACAGCAACAGGAAATGCAACAGGTAAACGCCCATCCTGCTTACATACACTTACCTGTAGAGGCCGAACCCACAATGACCGCGTTGCAACGGATAACAGACACTCTATCCAATGTAGATCACTATAATAAATACAACCAAATTCGCTTGGTTATAACTCCCATCACCGGCGATTCAAAGACATTTCGGAGATGGCTAATGAACATAGACAAGTTTAGTTCCATTGTAAATGCTACAAATGACTTCGAAAAGATCAAAATTGTATACTAGTCATCGGAATCTCTTGTGACGGATTTTCTGCGACGGCGCTCCCTCATCTACCAAGAGGAGACCTATGCATCATTAAAGAAGGAACTAATTGCATGGTATAGTGATATAATCGACAAACAGCACGCGTGGTCGCTTTTTAGAAAAATCCATCAAGAAAAATCTGAACCTGTTCAATTTTATGGAGTTCGTTTATTGAATTTGGCTGGAAAAGCTTTTATTGAAGGAACAGTACCATCACAGGACATTGAAAAACACTTGGTAGGCATTTTTATGGACGGACATTACACAGATAACTTAAAGCTCCATCTCATAAGAAAAGACCCTAAAACTGTCACTGATGCTATACAAATGGCAGTATCGGAGGATAAGGTACGAAAACGTTTCAATCAACGCACAGGTAGAGATCCTCGCTATGAAGTAAACAGTGACCACGAGCCAATGGAAATCGGTCACTCAAGACAGCAGTGGCACCGTCACCAACATCGATCTACACGCCATTAACCTGAGAAACGTAAGTTCCAGCAAGCACACCAACCGAGGCAACAGAATGTCCAATTGTCAATACGATTAACTGTTACACATGTGGACAAAATGGGCATGTCTCTAGTGCATGCCAATCACACCAGCAACGATCATTCAGAAAGGGTAGACAAGGACATAGTACGTATCAACATAATCAATGTCGAGGTTATAATCAACCACAACAAATCAGAACAACCGCGCATACGCAACCCAACATGGTTTTGCCAGAGGTAGACCACAATATTTCCCTGCTTCGGGAAACGGACGAAGTACACGTTAGATCTGACCGCTGACGTGGGCTATACAGAATGGAAGAAACCATCTATTGGTTCAACGGGCATGACGGCGATTACCAGCAACGCGCTGTGGAGCGTAAGGAGCACGGCGAGGCACGTAGAACGCCCTGGGCATCCACTGCATCCTGTGTTGTCTCCAGTCGTCTCGATAATATCTTGCCACTGGAACAGATAACTCCGGACGAGAGAGTGAGGATGACGATTAGCGCAACTCTTCCTCACTTTAATCCAATTACAGCGCAAGCCACAGCCTCAGACAGATACATACAGACACTACACTCAAAGACCTGTGGCGATGGAGGAGTGGCGAACCAGAAAGTGTGGATACACTCAAGCTGCAGCCACAATCCTGCACACAGGCGGCTCAGGCCATAGGGTCGTTTCTCGCTGGAACTTTGAAGCAGCGGCGAGATCCGGCAGCCCCCTGAGCGACTGAGCAGCCCTCTTTAGGATCACTCTGCTTACCTCCATGGCACGAGGACGGGGCTAGAAAAGGTGCCCTGAACATAGCCTGCTTCAACCTACTCTGACCAGCTTGACGCGGCTGGAGGGTATCCCAATCATGCGTTCGAACAAAAAGTAAGAAAAAAATGAAGGTGCTTAAAGGATCATGTATCGTCACCTTCCTCTCCTCCAAGCTGACCCAAAGGCTCGGGAAGTGTTTAATGAGCCACCCTTGCTGGCATATAGACGGGATAAAAATGTGAGGGACCTCCTAGTCCACAGCCGTTTGAAAACCATCAACGATGGCCACTTTGGGACCAAGCCATGTAACCGAACACGATGTAAGACATGTCAGTATGTTATCGAAACACGTTCAGTCTCATTCCCTAACGCCAAGTTCACCATCACACATGGCTTCACATGTGAGTCACGCAACGTCATCTATGCTATTATATGCAAACGTTGCACCATTACTTACATCGGCCAAACGGGCACACGACTGGGCGACCGATTCTGCAGACACCTCTACGACATCTCTCAGTTTAAATCCACACCTGTGGCCATCCACTTCAATGGCCCGGACCACCACGGTGCCACTGACATCCAGGTGACAGCTATCAGATCCTGTTCCTCGGACGCCAATAGTCGGTTTCGCCAGGAACAACGCCTCATCCATCATATGGGTTGCCTTAAACCACACGGCTTGAATACCCAACATTCTTTTGTCTGAGACGCCTTTCTCTATCTAGTCCCTATTGTATTATGACTGTCTACTTTGATGTGATCAAACCATTTTTTTTTTTTTTTTTAATTTGTTTTATTAAAAAATTTTTATTTTTATTTTATATATATATATCATATATATATATCTTATATATGTCATCAGCTGCACCCCAATAAATAGCAGGCTTATCACCATTCGTATTGCAGCACATCCAAAGAACATCTCCATCATACAGGTATATGCCCCCACTACTGACTATGAGGATGAGGCAATTGATACATTTTATGACAATCTGGATGAAGCAATTAAGAAAATACCAAAGAAAGATCTTCTCATCGTGCTAGGTGATTGGAATGCTAAAATAGGGCCAGATGCATACGGTCACTGGGCTGGCACAGTGAGGAAATTTGGGACAGGAGAAACCAACGATCGAGGACTAAGGCTACTAGAATTTGCCAGCAACTATAAACTAACCCTTGCAAATACACTATTTCCTCATAAGTTATCAAGAAGAACAACGTGGCATGCCCCAAAAACTGAGACACATGGCCAAATTGATTTTATTCTTGTATCCAAAAGATTCAAGTCCAGCATTAATAAAGCCAAGACTAGGACTTTTCCTGGCGCCGACATTGGTAGTGATCACGACATGGTATTGATGACGCTCAATCTTAAACTCAAAAAGAACTATAATCAAAACAGATGTTCTCAGTTAAGATTCAATTTAGACAAACTGAAAGATCCAGAAATCGCGGGAATCTTTGAGGCAACTGTTGGAGGAAAATTCGCAGCTCTCAACATTTTGGAGGATGATATCAACTCAATCACAGAGAACATGAAAGACGTGCTCATTGAATCAGCAACAGAAATACTTGGTAAAAGAAAGAAAATAAATAAACCATGGGTTACAGATGACATTCTGAAGTTATGTGATACACGGCGGGAAATGAAAAAGGTTAAGAAAGAGGTTCCTGAAGCAGCATGGCAATACAGTATGGTGAATAAAAATATTAGAAAGAAAATGAAACAGGCCAAAGAAAAATGGGTAGCTGATCAATGTGAGTCCATTAATACGGGGCTAATAAAAGGTAACAGCAAGGCAGCTTTTGACACATTAAGAAGACTATCAAAACCCTAACAGCCCAGGGTAACTGTCATAGAAGATAGCAATGGGGCTCTGCTCAATGAAAAAACAGCTGTAATGAGAAGGTGGACAGAATATTGTAAAGAATTATATAACTGTAAACTTGACACTGACTTAGGCATATTAAACAACATTAAGTGCGAAAACAGGGAACTCGGAAATGCAGCAATACTACGGGAAGAAGTGGAAGAGGCTATATGTTCGATGAAAGGAGGGAAGTCACCGGGTGTGGATAATATCCCAGCAGAGCTCTTGAAATATGGAGGACCAGATATAGTAAAAATCATGACAACAATTTGCCAGAAGATATGGAGTACAAAAAACATCTCCAGCATCAACATGATTTATACCATAACTTCATCGATTTCACAAAAGCCTTCGATCGAGTCTGGCATGAAGGCTTATGGCAAATAATGAGAAAATTCAATTTTGATACCAACATCATAGATATCATTGAAGCACTATACAAGGACGCAAGCAGTGCTGTTTTTGCAAGCAACGACATTGAAGAATTTTTCAAAACAACTGTAGGAGTTCGCCAGGGATGTATCCTGTCACCAGTGCTCTTTAATATATATCTAGAACATATTATGCAGGAGGCTCTCTACGATTATAAATCAACCATATCGATTGGAGGCCGACCTCTGTGTAACCTACGTTTTGCTGATGATATTGATCTGATAGCTGGAACAGAATCAGAACTTCAAGACCTTACCTCTAGACTGGAGAAAGTAACAAGAACGTATGGGATGGAAATTAATATAGAAAAAAGCAAGATATTGGTGAATAGCCATAAGAAACATGTTCCGACCAACATTACGTTAAATGGGCAAACGTTAGAAGAAGTTAACACCTTTAAATATCTCGGGTCCACTATATGTAGTGATGGAAGATCAAGTAAAGAAATCAAGACAAGACTTGAGATGGCCTCAGCTGCCATGACAAGGTTGAATGTGATCCGGAAAAGTAACATCAGTTTTCCTGTGAAGATCAAATTATACAAATCACTTGTATTATCTATTCTCTTGTATGGGTGTGAGGGCTGGACACTCACTGCAGATACGGAGCGAAGGATTCAGGCTTTCGAGCATAAATGTTATTGAAGAATTTTGCGCATTTGCTATAAAGAGCACAAAACAAATGTCTATGTTAGAGAGAAGATAAACACCTATGCAGGCCACCAAGAACCACTTTTGTCAATAGTGAAACGTCGAAAGCTTGCCTGGTTTGGGCATGTAACTCGTCATGACTCCCTTTCGAAAATGATCCTCCAGGGAACAGTCGAAGGTAAACGGAGAAGAGGAAGGCAAAGAAAATCCTGGGC